>JAPYYT010000044.1:0-111807 GCA_030522565.1 Ceratosolen corneri | reverse complement strand
CGGCATTATCAATTTGAGAATCGCAAGATTAACATAAATATTGAAAATTAAGCTCAAGGCTAATTAAAAGGAGAAAATCAAGTCCGACTAGCTTCAAGATACACCTGTTCAATTTTGGTTTATTTATTAAGATTTAATCGTTAATTTATTATTATTGATAAGTTCAAGACGAATAATATTTATTCATCAATTTGCATTGCTTTTACATTTTCTTAGCTGCCCCCCTCCCTCTATCTACTTCTCCTCTCCGTTATTTCATTGACGAGAGAACACACACTAATTTACCTTATGTTAATATTAAATACTTTTGTAAACTCTTAATAAATACTTATATTAATATAAATATATATTAATATAAATAAATAAATAAAATAATATAAATAAATTAATATAAATAAATAAATAAAATAATATAAATATATTAATTTAAATAAATAAATACTTATAAAAATAAATATTAAATATTTTTGTAAAATCTTAATAAATACTTATAAACAATTCTTTTACATTTAGATTTATTGTCTATTAGTAACGTTCGTTTATCGCGTATAAATTTTTATTGCAGGCAGTATCAAATAGGTTAATTTTGTTGCCGGGAAAGATATTTACAGCAAATTTACAGTATCGAACCTTTTTCATGTAAATAATACGTTAATATTAAGGGGAAATTTCATTCGCGTGCCTTTTAGTTGTGACTTTCTTGCTCCCGATATTTTAATTATATTTATTTTCAGCACGCAATAACTACAATTAATTTCATAAGATATAATAAAAAAATAAAAGAATAAAAAGCGATTCTAGGATTATACATATACAAAAATGTAATAAAAATATGAATATTTATTAGCAACGAGAAGAAGAAATACATATGATTAAATTTAGAAATGTAAAACAAGTCTTCTATAAAAAATTAAAGAAAATATGGTACGGAAGTATTTTTACTTTCCATAAGTATATTAGAACATTATTTAAATAACTTCTTCATGCACTTCAATAATTTAACGTACGTAAACCTTTTCAGACAAATGATAACGAATGAAATTCGCATTAACTATTTAATTCCGATTCGTCAAAGATACTTACGTCTTTGTAAAATTTAAACTTAATAGAATAATTTTATCTCATTCAACGTGTGGTCTGAATTCTCGTGGTTTCTTGAATTTATTTTTTGTATATTTGTTGCTTTAGTCACTGGCGATCCCACAAGTTTGAGCTTTTACGTAGAAAGTCAATACTACTACTCAGAAAATTTTATGGAAAATGTGCAATTACCTACTTAAACTACTTTTTTTGAAATTTATTAATCATTATCGAAAGGAATAGAAAAGTGTAGTTGTTCTGTAATGCGTTAAATTAGTTTTTATTATTTTTTAAAAGCATCAAAATAATTAATGTTATTTTCAATGAAAATTTAACGATGCTTATGATAGAAAATATCTTTATGTTTTATTGTCATGAAAAATATTTGTCTTTAAAAAATTGTATGTAGTTTGATATTAAATGGTTATAGCAATATTTTATTTTGAAACATCAAAAACATAAATTTTCTAAAATGTTTAATTTTATCTTTATGAAAATATTTTTTTCGTAATTTAATGTTATGGTAAGCATGAATGGTTTCTCGTTACACACAGTTTTACCAAATATTTATATAACGACTCGCAAAGTCAGGATATACCTATATATCATCAAAATTGGAGTAACTTTTAAATAACTAAGTTGCAGATAATCTAGCAACTATTGTTTTTCTAAAATTTATCATTCTACTATTAAAAACGATATTAAAGATCTTGTTGAAATGTTTAATTCCTTATTATAATAATTAATATCAATCTCATTAAAGATAATCTGATATAGATAACAAATTTATATTTGAATAAATTTTACAAAATTATAATAACACAAATATTTTAATCTGTAAAATTCTTCTAATCTTAATATTTATAGTATCGAATGATTTAATTAAGACAATTAATTATCAACAAGATTATATACTCCGTAACATCTAGATACGAATTTTATGAATATTTCAGTTGTTTTTCTCCTTATAATAACATCATCCTCATATGATATTCAATTTAATCGAACAATATATTCTTTTCTTCTGGTTATGGATGCTTAACTTTCCTTCGAAATATGAGTTTGATTATATAGACTGCAGTACACAAAGTTACTTGGATGCACATCCTCCTACACAAGTCCGGTACGGTACGTGACCTAAACATTTGTGCAGAGAAGGAGTAAGTAGATCGTACCCTATTTGAGATAAGCAGCAGCATCTTGAAGTTGTGTAACTGGATGTTTCAAGAAGAATGAGATTGGTCCAACATATGATGCCTGAGTAGCAGGATATAAGGTCACTAAGTGAAGTTTCGTGCACCTCTTTCTCGATTGTCCGTCTGATTGGTGAGATTAGAATTTATGTTTGTAGCGTAGGAAAAAATGATTAACTCATTTAAACAAGCAACTGCGAATGAATCGAATTTTGCAGTACTCATTCAGAACTACTGCTCTATTAATATACATATATATGCATATATATATATACATATACAGGGCTATAAAGTTTGAGACAGGGTGACGTAATTAGTTATATTGACTTGATGAATTTTGTAATCAAAATTTAAAAGAGCTTATGGAAAGTCGATTATATTTTTTAGAATTTGATACAGCTATATTCTGTGTTAAACACACACATACACACACATATATATATATATATATAAATTCGATAATTTTGTTAACGCGAAATATATAAAATAATATAATGTTATGAAATAATAGTATTTTTAGCAAACAAAAATTATTGAGTAATTATTTTGATCACTTTTTTATATATTAAAATATTATATTTATTTTTAATACAAAATACTAAGATGAAGTCTGTTGTAAGTAGTGATGAAATTTATTGTATTATATCACTAGTCATTATAAGTGATGTAGATTTAGGCAAAACGTATTTTGTTTAAATTTAATGTTTAAAAAGTGCACAAAATTTAAACTGCCGTGTCTGCGTTTTTTAAAATAACATAAATTTTTTTTATTACAATTGATATTATAGTACAATTCATATAGACTCTATGTAAATTAACAACTTAATTTTTTGAATTTCATATAGTTTTACACTAAAAATTCTTTCCGAGATTTCACAAAAAAATATTTTGAAATTGAAATATTCGTATATCAAAATCTATGTATTTACGTGTATCAACATAATACGCTTTTACAATACATTAGTTTTAACAATCAAAATAAAAAGTTAACGTTCGTTCGTATCATAATAGCTTTTTATATAACATGTTATTTCAAAATCATTGAAAGCAAAATATTTAGAATCAATAGTCATAATAAATTTTACCAAATATTCCAACAATAACTCTTCTGGGAAACGAGCGCTTATTTACATCAATGATTAATATTTGCGATTTGTACAATGAAACTAATTCTTCGACAAGCTTTCGTATTATTCCACATTAGGAGTCGTATGTTATCGTTTATAGAAATAAATCTCTTTCGTTTGAGTTGATTTTCAACAAAAATACGAAGGGGTGAGGCAGACAGCAGTAGCCACGTGATTGCTTGATACTAACGTCGAAATTTCCCATTTCATTTCTACAATTTTCATTGTTACAGTCAATCACCGTGTTAACGGAGAGAAGCAGGTGGTAACATTTCATTTGGCACATGAAATGAAAAATAATTTAGTAGAAAAACGGAGAAATTAATAGCTGATAATAGCAAATGACTTTTATTTATTATGCATTGATCCTCAATTTGGTTCAACAATTTATTTTAATAATTTTATTGAGAAAATATAATTTTAATGGACACAACCATTAAAATTGTATATAACAATAATCGAGACTCTTTTTTAACATTAATGCTTTTAAAAAGTAAGAAAAATTCTAATCTTCTATTCGAAAAAATGTTTCATGAAAATTCAACTATCATATTCATATTTATAAGATTATTGAATAAAGTGACGGCTATTTAGCACACGAAAAGAATAACGATCGTTAATAAATTTAAATACTCATATTGCACATTCTTATTTAAAAAATTGCAATATCTTGGGATCTATATGAATGTTTAAAACAAAAAGATTTGCAAACTTATGTTACAGTATATCTTCAATCTTAATGATATCACTCAAAATAATTATTAAGACTACCTTCATTAGAGCTTTTAGTTTTTTTTTTTACCGCAGTTTATTCATATTTGTTAATTCTTAATACTTTTCCGTATAAATATAAATATTTATGATGTAAAGAGTAAATACCAGTTAAGCCATATATTTTTTATCCTATATCTAATTCTACCACGCGCGTGTATCGTAAATATTAAAAAAATAGATATAAGTGCTTAAGCATATTATGAATTCAGTATATAATGTAACGTCGATTAAATTAAAATAGGGGTACGCATATCTTTATTTTCGTTGAAAGTTTTAAAATGTCGATAATGGTACATGAAAATGATACTCAATTATTAATATCTAGTGTATAAGTTAAACCAAAAATATTTTATTCCGAGTGTTTGATCTTTGGTTGTGGATGCACGAGTGTGCTGTGAATAGAAATGCTATTATTAAACTTTCAAATGATGCATCAAGTTGACGAATAGTATTGCGCCTGGAAAATTCCTTGGATGTCGAAAAATCGACAAATCTCTTGTGATTTAAAGAAAAATGCTGTACCATTTATGTAGAAATTTATTTTTGCGAAATCTTGATTGTCTTCGATTGTTATTGTAAAAGCAGACTTTTCTGGATTTTTTTCTTATCACTTACTTATTGTAAATTGTAAATTTACAATCGCAATTAATCATTAGTTATTTGTATAAAATGAGTATGTTTAATTTTATTCAATATAATAAGGAAACGATGTAAAAAGTATATTTAGCTGTTAATAATAGTTCGCTTTTAGTGTTTATGATTCTAAAGAATTTTTTAATATGATGAAATTATAAAAAAGTTATTTTTAAAAATTTTATTACCAAAAATTATTAAAAAAATCTCTTGGAATCATTGAATTTATGTACAACGATAGTCGCTTACAATTTCATATATTAACTGTATTAAATATTTCTTTAATATTTTATTTAATATATTTTTATCATTACAATAACATTATAAATTTCAAGTAATTAATGCAAATAAATTAAGCTAAATTAAGTTAGAGTAATAAATACTGTAGGTGTATGTATAAGAAATAATTGTCTATTTGAAAAGAAATTCTCAAAAAATAAATGAAATTTACTCGTCATATCGTAAAATTTGTTATATCGCTATTGTTTAAAATATACGGTATAATGTGATAAGTATGTCAAATATCAACATAATATGAAATATTTATTTTATAACTATTCTACTAAATTGTTTGCTCAAACTCTTATATAAATACTAATTCATTTTCTCTAAAAATATATAATAATTTGAATATTCGTTTTTCTACAAATGTGAGTACTTAGTATTTAAAATTTTCATTGAAATAAAAGAGAATTTCGATTGAAAAATCCAAAGTCGAAGCCAGCACTTGTGTCTTTAGCAATTTTACCAAAGGTTGAATCTATTTTTAAGTCGTTGGTAATATATAAAATGCACTCTTTAAATCATACGATGTACAAGTATCTTCCATTAACGTGATTCTTGCATTTTAGCAATTTTCTGGGAAGCCCGGTTTTCAATTTATAAACTGTTATATATTGATGTAAATTTATTCACACGATTATTTATTAAATAGAACGAGCATTTAAGATTATGGTATATAATGTTTTGCTGCACATGGTCAAATTCTTTTCAAGAATGTATAACAATTATAGTTAGAAGTAGTATTTATAGAATGGAAATCATTGTAGTTTCAGCAATTAATGCGTGTAACTTACACAACTATGTATAATTTGTTCATTGTTATGACAAAAAATCAATTTTCATGGAAAGTTATAATTAATAGGCCATTCGTTTTATTAATAGTATTATAGAATTATCTTAGGAGAATCTTGTAAATTAATAAAGCACGTAGTTATAATTATAAATTTTACCGTTTAATAATACTAGATTAACGACATTAAAGTTGATTTATTCAAATGACAAGCACAATGTTTTTTTTTAATATAGAATAGCGTACTTAGTTGTATAAAATAATATAGCATTACACATCTACTTTCGAATTAAAAATTGAAGGTGAATCGAAGTTTTCTTTAGAACTTTATAAAGTTTACTATGCATAAATTAAATTACCAACTCAAAAATATAATTTATCTATAAAATATTTTCCACTATGCATGAAATATTATTAAATTTTCAAAGTATCAAATTTCTATGATTTTTGAATTCTATAAAGATTTTCATTTAAATTACGAATCAAATTTACCAGCACATACTAAAATCAATGTGCAACTATAAATTCACTATTTAGTAATTTGTTAATATACCTTAATATAAATGGCTCTTAAATATCAGTCAAATTCTTTGAAACTCTACTAATTAAGGCTTAATTGGACGTTCGGTTAAATTATGCATTGGCAATTTAAATAATTGTAAGCCTAGTTCCAATATTCCTGATTATCTTGCTCGTTTTCTCGGCCATCATCTTATGCTCTAGGAGGTCGATCATCCCAAGTAACTCAGTAGACCATAATTATATAAGCGAAGGGTCTCTTGTTATATGCCCAGAGGGTACGTTGAAATTTGTTTCAGCGTACAAAATGTGACCAGCTGTGTATTAGAGTCCCTGGATGTACATCCACCAGCATCTAATGGATCTTAAATCCATTAAATAAATATGAATTTATCGGATTAATCAATGCAATTGAAAAACTAATCTATGAGCTTTAATGAATAAAATTAGAGATTTTTATATGCTCACGAGAAAGGAGTTCAAGTATCGAATGGTTGAAAGAGGTATGGCTTTATGAAAATGTTTATGAATTTTTTCGAATTTGATATATATATTCTTTCGTCTTTTTTTTTTTTTTTAGTTAATTTAAATATTTGAATGAAGCGCCAAAGACATGCAAATTTTATTCTTTTAGGCTACAGTTTACATAGGTATTTTAATCAATTATTTAACAGTTTAATTTACGACGTATATCCAAAAACGAATTAATTGAAACAGTTAACAAATTATTTATAGAATTCGATACTCGTATTTAATTAAACTATTTAAAATACATTGATTCGCTGTATTCACTGTAGAAAAAATTTCAATCAATTAAAAGATGTATTATCAATAAATATGTATTTAAAATACGATCGATTTCAACGAGACTATTTAGTTTGGGCATTGCCTATTGATTTATCTAATACAATCAAATAGATTCTTTTAATAATTAAAGCACTTCAATTATTAATATGTAGCTGTCGTTCAATTTTTCAAAACATGGAAATTGAAAAATGACCAATATTGGATGAGTCACTGCAATTGCCGAATAGATTATTTACATTTACAAATGAATAAGGAAAATATAATCTCTGGATGAGAATCAATAATTCGATATCAATTAATAATTACGCTTAAAATAGTGCAAGCATAAATTAATTTATATTTCTTATCATTGATTATAATATTTATATTATAGTAATAATGATGTTATTAGTACGGGATAACTAGATATATTTTCAAGTACATTGAATAAATTATAAATTCCTAGAAATACTCGTATAAAATTTAAATTATCGATAGTTTATTACTTAGTAATAATTTGGCGAATTAAAATACGAAAATAGAGGGAAACATAATTTCAGACGGGGTAATTCAACGACTTATCCGATAGTAACGGAATCGATCTATAATGCCAATTATCTAAAGTATAATTTGTTTCGGAAATGCATGAAGCTCAAATAACCTTTTAATAGTAAATTGATAATTGAAAGTAGTTCCATTGAACAAAACATGGACAAATGAAATCTCATCAAATTGAGTTTAGGATAAATAACGTACACTTACATTATACAATTAATAACGTATTTCTAGACAAAATTGGACAGTAAGTTTTTCACATTCTTTACTGATAAAATAAGAAAATTATAATTTCTTCCCTTTATAACGCATAACACGATGAGAATAACATTGTAATAAGAAAATTCTATGATCTTTATTACTTTACACTCTACATCGTCAATACTCTACACAAGCATAAAGCAATTTATTTACTACATAAAATATGCCTGCTAAATAAGAATATGCTTGATATTTGCTTTCATTTCTTTTCTTGAGGTAAACTGTTATCATGACGTATACAACACATAAATGCGATTCCACCAGACGTGTGTGGTCGATTGGTTGAAATGCCATTTGGTAGGCAAATACGTGGTTTCCCAATTTGACAAGGACTGCATAAAATAAGTGAATTTTCTTTCTCTCGCGCATTAATTATTATAGGATAAATGATGAACGGGAAAAGTGCTAAAATCGAAATAAATAAATACGAACCAATGAATTAAAAAAGTACTGCTTACCGTCAATTGTCAGATAAGAATTAATTTAAGTATAAAATTAAAAAGCTACCTTTCAACTAATAATAAAATTAATATTATGGTATAATAAATAATAATTAGAAGAATACGTATATCACTTCTTGAACTATATTTCGTTTACTGCGCAGTTTTACCAAGTAATAACATTTTTTTATCAAAATGAATCTACGTATTTTCACATGTGCATTTGTATAAATAATCTATTTTTACAAGCTATTTTCAACAATTTTATAAAGACGTCAAAATGAAAATTTTCATAATTATAATGCGCACTTACATTGGAATTCATGATTTTCACGACAAAGGAGAAAATATTTTTCATATATATGAAATTTATGCAATTTTCGGTTATAAAAAAATTTTTAATACGATCACTTTGAAAATTCTATTCTCTCATAGGACACCATTTCTTTCATTTAAAGCCCGAATTATAATTAAGTTTACTTGGAAAAGTGGTCTGCGTCATTAAAATATGCTTTTTGCATTGAAAAAGCGATTTCCAATAGTGAAAAAATCGATAATTCATGGAATCAAATATGAATTTAAATAGTTTTGATAATGAATTTAATATGGGAAATTTATTACTAATGTAGAGACTCTATCGTCATATGAAATAGTCCATAAATATTGAAATTTGTGTCAATAAGCAGAATAGTATTATATACTGTCCATATACATTCTCGGGACTTTGGAAATATTATGTAGCTCTACAGATTTTAACATCATTATACATTTATATGTTGAAGCTATTGTTTTCAAATCGACGAAAATTCACATTTCAAAACCGTTGAATTCGTAATTGATTTGTCGAGATAAATTTGGACACGGTACTTCAACGTTGCAATTTTTTTTAATCGTTTGGAGCCTCCTCTATTCCACAATTCGCGCGGAAATGTACTTAATCGACGCACGGAGCTGAGCAACAAATTGAGAAATCAGTCAGGATAAATCGTGTATCTTGCGACGTTCTCGCTCGTTCGACTTTAATTTAAAAAAAAAATATTCTTTATCTAGAATAAGTGACTAAGTGTGAGGGGGCCCAGATATCGGACTGGGGCGATTGCGGCATCGTATTATCTCTGACAAACGGCTTTTAACTGCTCCCTCACGTACCGCAGTGTTCCATTTCGAGGAAATGTATATCACGCCGTGCACTTACGTGGTCGCGAGAAATATATTTATGTAGCCGTTTTCATAATCGCCAAGGTAAGCGTGTCGATTTTGCTTACAGTTAAGATCGACTAGATTCAAGGCGGAGCGAATCAATCATTGCACGCGACATGTTTATGTTTTCGTTTTATCGTAAATAGGAATTTTTTCGAATCTTTTGCGCGTCTCACTACGGACCGAATGAGTTTGTCAAAGACGTTCGTACGTTGTACAGCCGCTTTAGAGCTTAAGTACGCAAGCTTTCTTCATCAACACTCAACGAAATCCCTTCTTTTCCCGATGACTGCATAAGTGCCGAGTTTTTCTATTTTTATGCGCTTCCATATTGCCCTCCTCCTTACATCCTCTGGAGATAGGCTGAATATTTATTCGTGGACGCTTGATTTACTTTCTCCCATTTATGCAGGAGACCCTCCTCATTTCTTTGCTGCATTCTTCTTCGGTCTTCAATGAATAATATTCGGAATCGCCTCAATGCATTGTTTTACAATAAATTTCTTATATTGATATAAGAGCATGTGATAGCAATTCATATCTTGCACTTGTATTTAAATAATGCTTGCGTGTTTTTCAAAAGGTATCATTATCCGATTTATGCCAATATCTAATTAAAGTAATTGTGTATTGTACCATACAAGTACAAATGCATGTCGATGATTTATATTTACTTTGCTTAATAATAAATTAATATTAGAATGATATATTTTATATATTATTTATATTATTCTAAACTATATAGTATGCTATAGTATTCATAAAAGATACAATTAAATAAATTTTCTTGTCTAATGCACTGTCATAAGCAATCAAAATACAAGAAGATATATATATATGTACTCGGAAAAGATTTTGGAAAGGATTTTTATTTTACTGATAAATTATGAATATAATCTGATATAGTACAGACGAATGATTATTAATCAGCATTGGATTAATCTTAATTTTTTCATTTTACTCTAACATTTATGACTATTAATAAAATCTCATATTAAAATTGATATATAATAATTGATTAATAATATTGATCTATTTAATAATTACTTTCAATAGATAATATTCTGTCTCTAATATATATTTAAATCTTTAGATTAGATTGAAAATCAGATACACTGAGATCTACTTCACTCGTTAGATCGATCCGTTTTGTTGTTGAAATTAAATAAATTCTTAATATAATACTATAATTAACATAATCAAATATATGTTTAAATTAATTATATATTTATGATTTATATGTATAAATTTATAAATTCTATCATGAATTGTTAAACTAAAACAATTTTGTAAGCAATCACAATGTAAAAAAATGATAAAAAATTATCAAAATATATAATATTTAATAATTATTTAACATCATGAATTACGAATACGTATTTTAAATTATTCTGCTTATTATTATGCAAATTACTTAGAGTTAGAGATCTAATTTTTTTAGAATTCTTGAAAATATGACAAAGAAAATTTTAAAAGTCAGTCGTTGAAAACATAATTTAATTATATTTTCCTTAAAAATTAATTTCATTTCAAAATTACCTGCACAGACAAAACTGCAGTATAATTAATAATACAAAAATAATAGTAAATATCTGATTTACTTTACGCATTTTATGCTTTCGTCTTACCTTAATTATTACCTTTACAATATTTTAAGGGTTAAAAAGATTATTAAAAAACAGAATTATTAC
Organism: Ceratosolen corneri; assembly: GCA_030522565.1. Lineage (NCBI taxonomy): Eukaryota > Metazoa > Arthropoda > Insecta > Hymenoptera > Agaonidae > Ceratosolen > Ceratosolen corneri. The sequence continues at coordinate 100,476 of JAPYYT010000044.1, read as the reverse complement.
AGGAAACATTTTCTCTGTCTCTCCTTGCTTCCTTGATCACAGAAAATACAATTTTCTTGGAATCTGTATACTTTACCCTGAACAAAAAAGAATGAATACATAAGTAAACATTACGATTTAGTCTGTGTAAAAACGATTTGGAATTTGTTGCGAAGAAATTCGTTTGAGTGCATCGTTGTGACGGTAATGTTATTTGAGGAGTTGAATTCAGGAACAAATAGAGAAAATCCATACATAACTCGAGGAGAACTAAATTTATACAGAAATTTTTTATCAAACCCATGCAGTAGGTATTTCAAAAATCCCTACATTTGTATATGCATGCTCGCTTATTTATTTATGCATATTACCAAATAGCTTGATTAAGGCCGATGAATCATATTTTTTTCTTTTATATACATAAAGTCAAAGAGTTTATGTACAGATGTCATGTTATTCAAATATATATTAGTTAGAAACGCAATATTTATATACATACATATGTATGTATATACTATATATATATATATATATATATATATGCATGTGTGATTACTTTTATTATAACAATTTACTATTTATTCTATGATCGTATAAATCTCTGTTCTTAAAAATTAAGAATATTGTATGAAACGTATAAAAATATACTTTATTATACGAGTGCTTGTGTACTAAATAAATAATTGCATAATGTAAGCATACATATAAAAAAACAAAAGAAAATATAAATCAGTTAATATCTTTCTAAAAAAGATTCAGATTAGGTTGATCAAGTGTTTAATTTCAGTTGCATTCTAATCCTTTTACTTTTTTAATTTACTTTCTCAACCATATAAATTGTTCGTCCATTCGTATACTGTGTGACTATTACGAGCTTCGTTGGTTCTAATCCTAAATCACTTTTACCCATAAAAAAATCATGAAAATATTCAGCTAGTAAAGTCATTAATATCACAATTCTTGAGTATCGTTAATTAATGTAATTTTTTATAAATGAATCATATTTAGTCGATGTATTAATTAAGCCTTATAATATTTATTACTTTACGTTATTCACAATCTTGAGCCAGAACAAATATTAAGTTTTAAAAATTATTCAAGAATAATAATAAATTAGAATTTTTTTAATTTTCTTTTTTATGAAGGTATATAAAAAATTTATTTAAATATTTATATTAGTTTAGATTAAATTTGCGTTAATGTATAGCTGACATGTGTATACAAATTTTTAAACAATTCATTGTTTCTATGCATTGATATATATATTATTTATTAATTTCTAATTTATTTACGAAATTGAATTTTCTTTCTTGTAAAATTCAATTTGAACGTTATTTTTATGAACAAATATTTCTTTGATTAAAAATATCTGATAATTCAACTATTTTTAATTATTTGTTAACTTTATAACTCTGCTCTGTTAGTGTTTTAATATATATATTGATTTAGTATTTTATGTTAAACTTGAATGCTTTACTGTTATAGGGTAGATTTTTTAAATCTTTATTTTTGTTATATAATATATATATATATATATATAGAATATATTTTATTTACTATAAATAGATAGAGAAGAAGTATATATTCATTTATTTCAACGTACAAATTAAAATTTAGTAAAGTATTATTATTAAAAATAAAATTTAATATTAATAAAGAATAACCTAAAAATACGTTTTATCGGAATAAATCCTTAATTTAATTAGTCATTTGATTGACATTTTTATTATGATTCTACCTTAAAGATAATAAAATAGATAATTACTCTTCATTATTGTATATATATATATATATTAGATTTAATAGATATCTATTAACATTTATAAATGATAATTGAGAAAATATTTATATAATATTTTATTCAAAATAATATATAAAAACAATTATAGTGCATTTAAAACTTTAAAGATACATTATTTTATTCTGCTCGATTTATTGATATAATAAATATGAACGTAATGCATAATTTATTATTTTATATTAAAGACATATAGTTATATAACAAATTCACCGTCGAACTAGAAAGTAGCTATCTCGATATTATATATAAGAAATATATGAAGTATAAAAATTGATATAGGACAAGCATTTGAAAAATGAGCAAATATCTGAAGTCTAAGAGAACTTTAATGTTAAAGACAGTCTCTTACGTTATATATAAAGATTTAAAATAATGAATAAAGTAGCAATATTCGGATATATATATATATATATACATATATATACATATAGTGGTTTATTTAATATTAACGTTTATTTCAAATTAAATAATTTATTAGTTCATTGGATAATAGTTTATTGGATTATAAACAACTTAAAATACATGCACAAGTCTCAAATGGCTATTATGCACTCGTTTTTTTTTTGTATAGAAAAGCAATATTTCATGGAATTTCTTATCAATATTGTTATTCAGAAAAATGTCAAATAAAGGAAATAGTAAATAGTTTGCTCAGAAACGGTCAACCTCGAACTTTTAGAGTGTATGCGCAAATACGAGCACTAAATCCATTCATCTATTGATTTTTTATATAAACATGTTTACTAACTTCATAAAAATTGTAATCAGCTTAAATTTGTCATTATCGTGAGGTGGCGAGTACGATTATCTTTCTATGGATAATAATCGGGGCATTTCAACAGGTACTTCATTTTATCATTAAAATATCATACACTCGCGGTGGTTGAAAATATCGAGCTATTAATAAGCAAATATGTAAGTTTAAAAGAATATCCATGTGTTACGCTAACTAATGAACCTGCGTATGTTGCTTGATATTTCCTGTCACCAACAATGCGCATATTATGCTAAAGTATTCGCAAAATACTAAATCCTCGAGATTCATTAGCGAGCGAAGAGGTTCTTATCGCAACTAATGTCTCCTCTCGAAATCATATAATCTTCTTCTCTCTTCCCAGGATCAATATCAGTCAGCTAAGCGCTGACTTTATTACAAACAAACCTATCCAGTTGTCAAAATATTTTACATGCCAGCTCATCCCGTCGTTGTAAGCTGCTGTAGAGGCTGTTATGGACAAGTAGTAGCGAATAAGATTTGATTTGCATTGGACGTATTGAAATTGACTTTGCTCTAGCATCGTCAGCACAAAAGATTAAGGACGGCCTCGATCATTTGTATCGCTGCCACGAGCAGTTAAGAGAGATCGGCCGAGGGAGGGACGAAATGAGCGAATAAGTGGACGTGAGAGGATGAAAGGAATCAGAGCGCGAGTGGGAGTGGGGGGCGCGGAGGTGGTGGCGGTGGGTGGGTTGGGGTTGGGGGGAGGGATTGCCGACATTCTCCGCGAACAACGGCAAATCCACGAAGGCATATTATTATGCTCGCAGTTCTGTGTATGGTTTTACCTTGGGATTGGACGCTCGCTATTGTTCCTGGCCACCTCTCGTGGTTCGCGTGCGTCGTCGCGTCGGGTCGTTTGTCGCCGACGGCGCCAAGCTCCATTAATCAGGCAGACAGCTTCGGAGGCGTTCAAACGCGGCGAAATTTCGTGCCCGACCTGGAGCTCCTCGTCGAGCACGCGCTCGCGAGCAAATATTTGCACTGCCATGTGCGAGTGGATAAGAATCGCGGTTGGAGCTCAGCCTAAGTGGCACTGAAAAACAGGAGCAGAGATTTATTAGCGGGTCGCGTCCTTTTTAATGCATTTATTATTTTCTTCTCGTTGCTCTTGTTGCTATTAGACGCACTTTGCGTTTGGCTGGAGCGACGGATATTTCGATTTTCGGCAATCTGCGATGAAGATCGAATCGCGAGTCTTCTATTGCTCCTTGCCACTTACTGTTCGTCGGTAAAATTCTTTCCTTATCGTAATTTATACTTAGGATTAAATTTTTGTATATTATGCAAGAACTTAAAGCTGATTTTTCAGCTTTAATAATTGATAGTTTTAAAATTTATGTTCATATTTAATGGTGCACCCAAGTCTTTCCGGGCTCTCTTTAAATCTTCAGTCGATATTTTTGTAAAGTAAAAAGTGCATACAAATAACTTAGCTCGGTTTAGGGGAACTTTAGTCTTCTGTGTGCTTTGCATATCATATTTATCGCAAAAGATGGTTAAATTTATACGCAGTTGCATTTTGATTTATATTCAATTACCCGGCCTGCCTATACGCTCTCCCGAGTATTTATTATTTTATGTTCGTAGTTTGAGTACGAAAAAATATTCCGCGAGTGAAAACTTTTAATCTCTCTTACCAAATGCTATATTTATGATTGTGTAACTGCGCCTACATTATGTAATTGTCGTTGATTCGGAAGAGAAATATTATTTGTTGTTGCGAATCGAATTGTTCAGATAATATCAATTTATCGTCCCAAATCATAAATTAAGCCTACTTATTGTACCCTTTACGTAATCCGCAGTATTGCAAGTGAAAATACATCGTATTTACGTTAAGTGTGTTGTCCAAGTGCACTTTTTTACATATAAACAGCTTAATTTAGACGGAAAGTTTTTCGCGGATTCGGCGCACAGAGTATTAATCATGTTTTAAAGTAAATCGCACAGTTTTAAACAACTTTCGGACGAGTATTGACATTTGCGGAATCTTTCGTCATTCTACAAAGCTTTCAAGAGGTATTTGTGGAGAAAAAAATATTCAAGGCGCCACTTGCCTCTTCCATTTCTGTACAGCGATCGTAACCGTCTAGCCACATAAAAAGGAGCGTCGGCAACTTTTGTCTAAGGTCTTAAATAAATTTAAAAGGGACACGCGAAACAAATGTCTTAAGCTATAAAAATAAGTATTTCAATATTAATTATGTTCTTCCTCGTTGAGTTGAGGAAACATTTTTTGTACTTAAACACGACAAGCACCTCAAATTACTCTTAAAATGTATCTTCTCACTTACGAAAGGATTATGCACCCATTATTTAATTATTTGTTCACCTTAATGTCAACAAGTTAGATTTCGTATACATTGCTGTTTGTAATTTTGAGTAAATAAAATTGAAAGCTTATGATTATATTAGGCATCGTATTAATTCATCGCTCGAATGCTTTTAAACTTCTGAAGCGAAGATTAATGAGATGGGTCAATTGTCCAATTTAAAGATGCTGTATTTATTTCTTTGTTCCCAAGTTATTGGATGCCGATAATGTCGTGTGCTATGCGTTCCTCGCTTTTTCCGGAATTTTATTTATCGAGCTACTCATTTATAGCCATCTTTCAGTAGTATTATTCCTAATGGTATTCTTTTATAAATATTGACGCATTCGAAAATTATGGATTTTGTATTTCCCTGGGTATCGTCACATAATTCGAGTTCCAGCTTCCGTTATTCGTTCGGCCTCGAAGTATCCGTTTAAGCAAATCGTCTTCGTATCATTTGGGATAGAACACGACATTATTAGCTTTACAATGTAAAATAATAACATTACAAAGTCTTCATTAAAATAGTACTGAATTTAATGAGAAAAAATATCATAATGTTCTATTAATTTTACATTACTAATAAGCTGAAATAAAGTCATTTTTAGTTATAATTTAATTGATAAGTAGAAGAAAGTAGTTGAAGAAAATACGTACATTTTAATTACGTGTTTTGGTATAAATTACTTTACAGAAGTCCTTGCATTTTCTGAATTTGCAAATCTAAGTTTATCTTCAAACATTCTATTTTAAACGTCAAAATAATGTTTGAACCTTTATTTCAATTGAAAGAAGAGAAAAGACTGACAAATCAATTAATTTACTAATTACTACTTTAACTACCAAAATTAGATATTTAATTTAATAATTAATATGCTATTCACGATAATAATGTTTGCCATTCAATTTAATTTAGGCAATTATTACTCAATGTTTATAAATACCAATTGTATGCAGCTATTGGTGATTTAAATTATTTTTAATAGGAATGTAAATATTTTTTTCCTAATACGAAGAAGAAAACCTTCGTTGTTTCATAAAATTCGTGTCAAAGGTATAAACTGAATATTTTCAGATTACATTGCACTTATCACAATATTATTATAGATATTTTTTACGATAAGGCTAAATAGCCTCATTGTAACATAGCGGTTGGACGAGTTAAGAAATGTTAACAAACGTTGCCCTCGAGTGTCTTACTCCGCATTACAATTGTAAAGGCATAATCACTTTTACAATGCATTCGTGACTTATCACCCAACAACATCTACTTCTTCCAATTTTTCTAAAATCGACCAAGTACGCTTCTGTGCGCCGCCCTTGTTTGTTTGAGTTTAAACAAGCGGACTAGAAGACAAATCAATTTTCAATTGGATACTGAAATACGTTAGATGATAATATTAGGTGACAGGAATATAAGCCATAAAATATATTATGTTTGTGAGATGTTTGGCTTATAAGGGTCTTAGAATTTTGCTGGCATGTTTGTGTAGACAGTATTATAATTTGAGTAAATAAGGAACTTCGGATAAACATATTGATAAATTAATTAAATCACAGATAATTATAGTTAATATTAATATACTACTTATGTTAAAATATTAATTTATGTTATCATTAGTAATGCTAATTAATAATTAGCTAGAATGTAAAGCTTTAATAATAGTAAATTTAGTTACAAGAAGTGCAAAATTATACTTGTTTTCGAAATGCAGATTCAATAAAAGTGATTAAATTATTTTATTATTTAACTTTAAGGGTATTTCTGCTCTCATAATATCAAGTCTAGTCTGACAAATCTGGGTCGCTTTTCAACCGAATTAACTTTGCACAATACGAAAATTTTATTATTAATATTAATATTTTCGTATTAAAAATGTTTAATATTAGTATACTTAATTACACATCAACGGTAAAATAAATATATGTCGAGTGAATACGTAGATTATGTTCTAAAATTTTGGATTATTTATATAATGTCTTAATATGTTCACATACTTTGTTATTCTCCTCGCATAAACAACTTGAGCCGCTCACTATTTAATTTCATTCGTTAGTTTCTCTTTTAAAACGCTTATTTTAATAAGTACATGCCAACTTAATTGAACTGTAATTTTAGTTGCCCATGAATTAATATATTAATTATTTATGGCCAATAAAGATTCTATGTATGACAAACTATTTACGTAAAATACAAGGTTATATTATTTTTAAAAGATATTTCTAAAGTGCGAAAACAAATTTTTCCAACCTTATCAGAAGATGAGCGGACAGCTTATTTAGAATTTATTTATCATTAACGTTTTAAATTGAAAACTTATCCAGCTCTATAATCAGATATTTAAATAAAATATTTATTACTTATATTTAAATTGATGTATTACTAAATTATAATAATTTTTTTCATAATTTTATTATAATTTTATATGGAATGAATATATAATAAGGCTAAATGAATATACTTATTAATCGTAATATTTTAAAGATATAATTAAATAATGCAAAAATGAAGTATGTTCAGTTAATATACAAATATAAGTAGATTTACTTGCATTTTTTTTTTGATCTCTTAATTTCTTAAAAATCTTTGTGCCTGGTAATAGAAGAGAACTTGTAGGGAATTTAGTATTTATATGTCTCGCTTTTGTTCATAAAAAATCTTCTAAAAGATCAGACCTGCATCGTCCAGTGCACAAGTTACTTGGTCCTTGCCATCTAGATTATTAAGTTCATCCTTATTGGGTAATTTTAGCAAAAGCAATAAAATATTAATGGTTTGTGCAAAGTAAAAAATAATCAATTATTTATTTACATAATGTAAATAACACACTTTATATAAAACTTTTACGAAACTTCACCATATGCAGAGTATTATGATCTAAATAATAATTGTTAAGGAGGTAATGAAATCATATTTAATAAAGTTTTTTGCAAATCCATTATGTGAGTAACGTTTATGTAGAGTTTATCGTGAATTCAAATATATAATAATTATAGTGTTATAGGGTTTAGTTCAATACAAAGTGGTTTCCATCATCTTAAGTACACACGCCAAATGTATCGATGCGTATAAATATTCGTGTTTTTACAGTTTACTTTTGCACTATTTGTCCATTGAGGTATAAATGGTGTTATAAATAGTTGTAATTTATTTATAAATGTGAATCTTTTTATTATGTATGCCAATCTAATTCGAGCAATCTCTACGGATAATGAATCGATCGGATATCTGATTGAAATTTTATGTCATCGTTAAATTATTAATCAATTGAATATCAATAATATGAACGAATAATGTTCCAATTGCGATATTTAACAATTATTATAATATAAATTTCATTCCAAATACAGTTCTAAAATAAGTCCGTAGACATTATCGAGGAGGAGGACCAAAAATAAGGCGATTGTGTTTTTTAAATTCAAAAGGCCTAGGATAATCCGTACATACGCACCCAATATGTTGATGAAAAGGGACGAAGCACAATACGTAAAATAGACTCGTCTAATCCCTGTCACGTACGAAATGTCCCTAAAGTATTGAGTTCACGTCACACTTCTCCATTTCCGCCTTCCTCATTATAATCCGCTGTAATTGCTTAATAAACCTTGACGAATATTGAAGGAATGGAAATTGTCATGTATTATATGCGCGACAAAGTAATTCATTGGTTATACGCAATAACTATGTGATTGGCTTTATAACAGTACTATAAGACTTAATGAATTAGAAAATAAAACGAATGAATTTTTGTCGGATCTTGGGAAGGTTTAATAATTTTAACTCACCGCTCTTTATTTACTATTGTTTTAAATTCTTTATTAGTTTTAAATTGGATAATAGCGATATAATTAGTTTTTTTATTTGTCATAAACAATGTTTAAATATAGTTGTCAAAATACAATTATTTATTCATGCATATTTGATCAGTCGTAAACAGCTGTAGTAAGTATTTTGTAAAAGGTGCTTATATTTTGTGTTGTTTTACCTTTACACAAGCTGCCTATATTTTGTCTATTCTAATTTTTACATTTTACCATTCAAAGCCATTGCCGTATACCGAATAGATTTTAATTGTATGATTTTATTGCCGGGTGGCAAAATTATATTAAGCATATCAGGTATTGTAAACCATTTTGCCAAATAAGATACCAACCAATCAAAGACAGCGTATTGTAGATGTATTGTAAGATACTGTCCAATTACCTAAAAGACTGAAAATTGCAGGTACACTGGAACTCCCAGGGTGTAAAAGGGCCTTGAAGTGAGTTCCCAAGGTACAAATTGATAGATGTAATCAATTCCCTTGGGTAGCAAATTCATAGATTTTAGAGATTTCACATGCACATTTAATCGCTGTTATAAAACGACAACTCCGCGCTATTAATTTTATATTAAGTTAAAGTATTTAAATAAAATATTACTTCTTCTCCTTGAACTCCCATTGCAATGCTTTTAAATCACGATAGGATAGTAGAAACAGTTTTGATTTATTCGGATTCATTCGACATCCATTATAAATAAGACGGCCTATTAACTTCTATATACTATTATCAACAAAATTAATTGCATACGTCAAAAATTATTTCTTATTTTTAATTTAACGATCATTTGATGTATGATTAGCGTATGAGTTTTTTCACATTTAAAAGAAAACCCTTCGAGTTTCTAATAAAATGTTTAGAAATATTTACTTGTTGAAGAATACGCTATGTATTACAATTATGAAGCGATTATTTAAATAAACATAAATTTTGTTCCATACAAATTTTTAAATCTACGCTTTCTCATTAACTATATAAAACTATTATGATTTAGTAAAGAAAATTTATTTAAATTTATTTCAAATTGTTAAATATTCTGCTCAAGCAATTATTTTCGTTTATCCTCGTGTCAGCTAAATAAAGAGTATATTGTGCATCGAAGAAAAAATTTTAAGATTAACACCTTGCATTTTTGGAATCGTGCAAGTATATAATAAAGATTTAATAAAAAAAAATAATTTTTTACACCTCTACATACTATTAGTTTAGCAAATACAAGTCTTTACAAAATTTGTATACTCGTGAATAGTTGCACTCCAAATGGTCCTCGTATTGCTTAACATAATCATTTTCAAATTCAATTACAAATACAGAATTAAATTTTGACTAATGCCTATTGTAATTGCGTTACGTACTTACGGGACAACTTATCGAAAGTTTAAATTGCTCGACCGAAGCATGGACTACCTCCAGTCTTAGAATGAGATTGTTAAATAATTTACTAACACTGAAACTAGTATGAACGGCCGGTTGTACAACAGATATACGCGTTGCGATTGTACTTTAGATAATTGACGTTAGTTTTCGCTCAACAAATTGAGTAGACATCACCTCTCTGCTAATCGAACAATGACAATTGTGGGCTGTGTAAGTGTAATGTAGCCGCGCCTTATAATTTACATTAAGAACTGTTCACTCTTATATTCGTGATAATTGATTTATTGATAATCATTAAAGCAAACAATTTGTAATCATTTTGAATTTGAATTGCTTAAATTTATATGTATTGGGGGTATAGTTTACATATATCTATTGTTAATATTTTTATTATACTTAAACTTTTATGTTTGATAAAATAGATATGTAAGCCAACATCGGCCTTTCACTTTGATTATTCACACATGAATTTTCACTCATATTTGGGATGATTTTATTTTTATTTTTATTATATGAAATTATTATAAAATTACATTACTATTGCATTTTTTTATTTTGAATAATATAGTATACATGTCTCTACTTAAGAATTTTTTAAAATTCAGAATGATATGAAAAGTTGGATAGTATTGGAACTTTTATATACCGTGTTGGTTTGTAGTAGCACGAATCGTAAAAATAAGTGCATAAAGTTATTCATTGTAGGTAAATTTAATGGTAAATCGTTTAAATCTTCGGTCGAATAAACTGTAATTGTCTTACAAAGTGATTGTTTTGTCAACTCATTATTGATTTATTAAATTATAGGTCATTATATAAATTAGCTATTATTTAACGAGTATTTCAAATGAAACTGTAAGAAATATCGGCTTAAATATTAAACACACACATAATTACGGCAATAATAATGTAATTGAAGATATTATAAAGCATATGTTCGATCAAAGGAAATGTATACTTTCTAAACAATAATCGAATAAGGCACGAAAACATTTCCTTTGGGATTAGAATTACCGAACCAAATTACTATACGTCAGCAGAAATGCCTCATTAAAAAACTAAATTTCAAAATATACATTCACGTAGTACGAGACCCTTTAAAAGTTACTCACCAATCCTTTTGTACTCGAGTGAATTGGCTGCTACTTTTCTAAGAGTCACTTTTCTAAAAGTAGGTCAATCAAAGGAAAAAGACCTAGCCGACTTACACTCTCTGCCAAGAAAATAAGAATAAAGGATAAAACCACGCCAATAGGATGTAAGAAAAGAGGCATAAACAGTAGATAAAGTAGGAAAATAAAATATCAGTTAGATAACAGAGAGAATAAGTATTTGACAGAAATTTTTAATACAGTGGGATATCACTTTCCATCCACATAATTGATTGCCAAGTTATGAGAATTATAATACAAAAGGGCGAACAATAATTCTCTATGTACTTTTACTTAACTATATTAACAATAGTACTCCCAGATTGATTATTTTTTTTTTGTAGTTTATGTTCTGTTAAACTGTTTATATATTAAGCATATAATTTCAGACTGTAAGAAATTTATAATTAGATTTGTATTGTAAGATTCAATAAATTGAATTATAAGTTCTAATAAAATTTTTATTAATAAAATTTATAATATGCAAAAAAAATGTTTGTATATTATAATGTAATGGAACAAACAATATCGTATTTAAATAAATAAATTTTGTAATAACTTTTACCTGTAATAAAAATATTATATTTAGGTAAAAAAAATTATAAAATTGTAATAGTTTCAAAACTTAAATGAATAATATAAATACACAATAATAATGTAAAAAAAAAAAAAAATGATAACGCAAAAAAGAACATGAGCAATTGAAAAAATGTTATAGAATATCTTAGCTATATAGCGAACAAAAAGCAAATAAAGAAAAAATGAGTTGCCTGTTTATATATATATATACGATACTTTCTTTTCTTAAATTTATTACTCAGATGACTTAGGTCACTTGAAGAAGTATTTTAAATATTAAAAAGTCAACTTACCCTATTCCTATTCATAATTTTCTTTTACTGTATATATATATTAGACAGAATTTATATTTACAGAATATTTAATATATATATATATATATATATATATATATATATATATATATATATATAGAATCACATAAGTACTTTTGATTTTGATTATAGACACATTTAAAAGTAATACAGTGTACTTGCATAAATTTTGAAATAATGCTTCTTTTCAATTACGTAATAAAATAAAATAGTATATAGTGAATTTATATTGTTTTTTTTTTATACAAAATACCGTAGGAGGCGAAAGGTTTACTCATTTTTCAGTTTGTCTAGTACACATTTACACACATATATTGCCGTTGATTTACATTCAGCATGTTCACATGACCAGCATGGATGTCGACAACATTAAACTCTAAACCTCCCTCCATTTTTCCGTACCCAACTCCTGTCCCATTACTCTTTTAATTTCACTCGAATCGTATACTCCGTATTAATTTTCGTATATATTAAACGTCCCTGCTGTTATATGAGACGAATTTACAAAATAATTATATATTAATAGGTACGCATACTACTCGACGTATTCAATATTAATTTATAATAATAGCCCTTTGTGGAGGAATGTATCGAAATATTTATAGACAGTGCTGATGATTCGCCATTCTGTGTTAATAATAAAACTCGGATAATATTAACTTTAACAACATAAATTGCAATTACTTTTGGTTAATGTTACGTGCAAACGATCGAATTCTCACGAGAACTGAAAAGTTCGCTACACATTTTTCCTACGGGAGATGAGAAGTTGGACATTAAAGGAAGATGCTTTGTTCACATTTTGTATAGAATTATATCGCGCGTATGAAGGCTTCAAAGATTGAAAATTGCTAACAATGTGATAATAGTCAGCGACGTTCATCAATTTTTGCGAAGGTATTACGTGTATCAAGGAACAATATGAATTTGAAGTTCGAAATTTATTTACATTCTTATCTTACAATTATATGATGTCGCATATTATTATATATTATATAATTACAAGGCATACCTAGATAATATATGTGCTTATATAAATGACTTCTAGATTTAAGGAACCAAGTCCGAATTCAAGATTAAAATGTATAGACTTTCGAATAAATCATAAAGCATTTGTTTCATTTTTCAAAGTTTTGTATTCATCTTTTTTTGTAAAATTTGAATTTGATTCTTGAGAATCGTAGCCAAAACTGTTTAATGCATTTTATTTATATATGACACTATTATATGACCTTTTTGAGTGTTGAATAAAGTATTAGTCTACAAATGTGTGCAAAAATCGATTATAGCGTTACAATATTAGTGTTTAATTACTGGTTGATAACCCTGTAATTCTTTGTGAACATTTCTGTTTGTGTGTTTACATTAAGGTGAAATTTTATTTAAAAATATTCTGGAACTTGTAGTAGGCCTAATTTTCAATCAGAATTTAATCTTATTGGCTCGCACGAATACATCTATCCTCTATTTATCCACGTCATCCCTGCTTCGTGTACAATAAAAGAATGAAATTATCAATTTCATACACGTTCTAACCGAAGAACAAAGAAGAATAAATTTTCCTTAAAAAATGTGAAGTATTGAAGTTCTAATTGAATTAAAGTTTATTGGAACAGTGGAAACTGAGAAATGAATGTAAAGCACACGAAAAATTGAAAGTATTCAAATGATTTAATATTGCATAAAAATAAAAATCTAATAATAAAATTTTCATATTTAGAATAAATAAAGTGCAATGTTTTGATGTGACACAATTTCATATATATAATGATGTTTATTTATTCTAATTTGCATTTTTAATTTTAAAATTGAATTTTCGCACATTAAACGTACAAAATTAATTACAATACAAACTAATTTTCAGCCTTATGTTGACGTAATATGTTTTGGCTAAAGAGATAGTGGTATCGAAATAACCAACAATAACTTGAGCATTTAGCGTCGGTTAATTTTAACAAAACCATCCAAATTGATGTACTATCGATGAATTCGTTAGAACGAATATCGTAATAATATCTTTTCAATTGTTACGCCTATAAAGATTGTAACTATGAATAAGTTTATGTTGTTTCATTAAATATTAAATATCAATTGTATATACTTTGCATGAAAATCTATCTCAAAATTTTAAATATTGAACCAATCATTCGTGATAATTTTGTATTAAATAAAAACGAGATTATATACTTTATTATTAATAGTGATATAATAATTTATACGAGATCGGATTGAGAACAGAGAAAATAGTGGCGAAATGGCCATAAAGTCGGTAGGCCACCGATTATCGGGCCACTTTTGACAACCATTTTGTTATATAAATTTTAATTAACAAATAATGACTACTAAAATAACTTGGAATTAATAGACTATAATTAATTTTTCGAATGCCATGGGCGGCATTGAACCCCTTCTCACGCCTAATAAACTGAAAATCACAAGTTGCGCCCGAGAAATGTGTTGTCATTGCGGTCAAACAAAATCAATAGAAAATTCACGCGCGAATAGTTGAAGACAAAAAAAAAAAAAAAATTACGGATTTACGTAGGCGTGGGCTCGTGCGACTGAACAGAAATTTTTTTGCACAAACTGAATTTGATTATCGCAAACACACCAATACGCAGACGAACAACCTCCCGCACCTTAAGAACCTTAATAAGCAAGTAAATGCAAAAAGCCATCGCTCACAGCCAATTAAACAATACAACAGCGCTTACCTTAATTGTTTGCAGAAATCTCCTAATCGTAGAGCATTGGCAAGGCGTGCTCCGAGCAAAGCCAGAACAGTCTATAATTGGGTGAAACAAGTCGTCGAGGACACGGCAATGAGGGAGAGAAAAATCACGGCACGGCTGCCTTGCAGCGGCACGGAAAATTGCGTTTTCGGTGGCTAGTGCCATTAGAGAGTGCCACGTGTTGCCAAACCGCAGGGCAAGGCACGGGAGGTAGAAAGGGTCGCCGACCTCGCCGCTTACACCCGGATGATCCGTGAACTGGCCTCCAAGACTAAAGAGCTTCCTGTTAGTCGGTCTCCCTTAATATTAATATGTTTCCAGAAGCGCTGAGAGGTATTGCCAAGCGTGGCTTAAGGTATCCTTAAAGTTCGTCTGGGGTAGACCGTCGCGGTAATATTGGGAGCTTTTCGGGCGCTTGTGAGTTCGTGCTTGGGATTATTCGAGAAATTACCGAACAATAGGTATTTCCGTTGGCGGAGTGAACGAGCGATGGGGGGGCGGGGGGCGGGGAGGTAAGGTAAGGAAGGGAGGGAGAGCGAGACAAGGCGGTGGCTTGTAAATAAAAGCGCATGCACGTACTCTTATGTAATGTATAAGGTCAGGGTCGACTTGTAACAACAGCCTTAGTTACAAAGTCTAGTAGGTCGAGCCGGAAAACCAAGAGCGTAACGCAAATTCCCCTTTAGCATACAAAATGAATGACTATGCGACCAAACGATTAGACGAAATGATTATAAATGCATGTGTTAATATGTTGGCTGCTGTTGCTTACGGAGACACGCTTTGAGCTTAGAAACATAATTGTGCAAAAGAAAAGAATTGTAAATTAAATTTGATTGATTACGTCTCGACCGCGAGTCCTTCGTATCTTTACACTTTTCACGCGGCTTTGGTTTCAAAAAGACATCGCATTAATTGCACTAACGTACAATGTGAAAGGTCATGCACTTTAATATGCCGCTCAGCCAATATTGAACAATGTGTTATAAATGCATGATCGATTTCGTCATTGGCCATTAACGGGAAGGAAATCTTAGTCATACAAATGCACTTGTAATGTGGAACAAAACGCGTGGTTGCCGCCTCGAATAACTAATTAGCCTATTCATATTTCATATCGATAGTAATATTGGAAAATTCAACAAAGGACGTCAAATTGAAGAGAGTGGCGTGCTCCTCAATACTACGAGCAATCCTTGTAAATTTACTTAGCAAAATTATACGACGTATCCGCTTACCCTCAGGAACCAGAAACTATCCGATTCTCAGTTGCGCGCGAGAAGTTCCTGATAATTATAACATCAGTATTCCTTTGATGCACTATTGACTAATGCCGCTTCCTTGCCCCAGTAGTGTACAGTGTAAACTTATTTGAAATGACGTGCGCAGTGGGACGTATTTAGGAAGCTTTTTCATGTGACATTTTCCAGGAGCGAGGAAACGATAAAGAGACGCGTAGATTAGGTGTCCGCAGTCTCTTTAATAAGAAACTTTTTAGGTGGTAATGGAATAAAAGATTTTATTACATTCACGATATTAAAATGTAAAAAATTCTGCTTCCATTATCCTTTAATATTTAATATTGGCTCTTTTCGGCGTCCAACGCTTTTATTACTCGATTATTGCATTAGAGTGCGTAATCTTTATACTTGAATACGCGTTAAGTCAAACGACACTTGCTCAACGCTCCATTTTAATCAGTTTTAAAACGAAAAGTTGCAATAGACTGTCTTAATTAGGCTACAATTAGGCAGTCGATTTGTATTTAAATGCTAAATAATAATAGAATTTAAGAATACGATTTTGAGAGTAGAAAATGGCTTGCAAATCACGCACACGTTTGAATACGAGAGCCTTGATAAGAACATTACGCTATAAATAGAAAATCCGCGTAATTCATTATTATAATGCCTCGTTGAATTTTTAGATTTTCACGTCCTGAATATATTTATTTTTCAAGGCTGTTGCATCTTTCTCTCTCTCTCTCTTTAGTTTTACTTTTCTCGTTTCTTCCTTTTGCACATGCCAATGCAAACTTAATTCTCTTCTACGAAAAATACACGCAGTTTGTCAAATATAATTGATTTGCAGTGCTTGATTGCAAGCCATTTTCTAAATTCTTAAAAATCTCTTTAATGCCACTCAGTTCAAATGCGTTATCAGGATTATAATTGATTTAGTAGCGTTCATAATTGTCCTCTTGATATTCCGTAGCCGAAAGCTTGCGAGAGCAGCGCGATCCCGAGCAGCTTCTGATTGAGTCTTTGATAGCACCCACTTTCGGAGAAATCCGTACTTGTCATTCTTGGAGACGAGGGCATTCGCTAATTGTCTACAACGCACAAACTAATAAAGGCATTTACGTGAAGCCGAACTACTATCAAACACACACAGCGCTTATACTTATGAGTCGAATGCACGACCTTACAGCCTCGTGTCGTTGCATCGAACATCATTGCGCATGACGTCACAGGAATTCCATTGGTATATGCAATGCCGTTTATTTGACTTTGTGTCTGGTGTGGCAGTACTGTGATTGATGCCGATCGTTAGATTCCATGAAGAATTATCGAAATAATGGAATTGAACTCTCCGACGATTTTGATATTTTGTCGCAAATCAAATATTTATGCTTTGTGAAATTTGAACATATTATAATGGAATATTATAATATAAATAACACAATATAAATGGAATATTATTACTTTAAAGAAAAATCTCATATAAGATTTAGCTGCACATTCTATAAGTGTATTGATAAATAAATAGATTAATGAATATTTTATGTAAACTGAAAATGTTTGTAGTTATATCGTTCTTCCAGTGATTAACTTACTAATCTCGAGTAATTAATTAAGTATAAACATACATTCAATAATATATTTCAATGTTCTTTATAATGCAATTAACTGTTCTTTTCTTTTAAGTGTGACTATTTAAAGTATTTATTATATTACTAGTATAATGCATTATTTGATCGAATTGCAAAATTAATGCTTATATATATATATATAGATATAGTCAAAAAACCAAATAGACTACTTAGTATAGACATAAATATATAAATAAATACTTACTATAGACTTTTATTTTTGTCGTTTGAATGCATAATTCAAAATTGTAAATATATATATATATATATAAATGGATAATATGCGCTTAATTTAGATCATTCGGTAATTATTAATATATTATTATTTTCTAAGATGCTTAAAAGGGATGAAATATAAATTATTTTCTTATATATAAATTCCAGATTATAGAAAAGGAACTTTAATTTATAAATAATAGAAAAAAATTATATAATTTTCCAAATGATTTTTATACATATTTCTCGATGGCTTTGAAAATATAAAAATATTAGATAATATAACGGATATTGTTTAATTTAGTATAATATTTATGTTTTAAAAAGTATTGCATGAAGTCAACATAACTATCTTCTAACATTTGTATAAATTTTCTTGAACAAATTTTTAAATCAGTGAAATAATTCATTCGAAATATCTATTGAGAATTTCAACTATTAAAAAATTTTGTAATCGATAACTATTAATTATTTGATTTCAATTATAATGATTTCAAAAAAAAACATCGCTTGTCCTGTCTTTACAATAAAGGTGCATTAATATTTTATAGAGTCCACAGTACTTTATAGATTTACTAAAAGGACATTAGAATAAAAAATGTGTTTTTCCGTTCTCATCGTAGTTGAGTTGTCAATTCCATTGTAAAATTCATCCACTAAAATTCTATGTATTTTTTTCAGTTATTCAATGTACATTTGTAAAGAAATGTATATATTCGTTTTACCATTTTAAAATATAATTTTTAATCTTACACGTCTCTTTCAATATTTTAGAATTTTACGTAAATGAATATAAATTTTTATACTGACTTAAAATGTGGTTTTATTGTGAATATATAAAAAATGTTTGCTCACAAATATTTTCATGAAAGTGAACTCCATATTCCATATATATTTTATATCGATTAATATTAATTACAATATAATTCTGGTTGCAATAACCATACTATAAATGTATAATGCTATGTCTAAAAAATATCTAACTTGTATAGTTAATTTCTATTATACCACGATTATAGTTGAGATTTATGCAATATAATAATTATCAAACTTACTTATTTGAAATGTTATTATTTATATTGTAAATATCAATTAATTTATCAATATATTTTATAAACATTTTATAGAGTAATTTACATTACATACAATAGACAAATCTTTTATCATTATTTTGTTTAATTAATAACTACTTCTTAAATAATACACTTTTTAAATTAGTAAACATACACTTATCTAATAATATTATTTACTTCCCTTAATCTATTTTTAAGAATTGTTTTTTAAGAAATGCGATTGAACAGGAAACGTACGTACTTTTTATACTATGAATGGATACACTTATTTATAAATAAACTTGTGATAAATTTGAAAAAATATTTTATCAGTTTGGTATTAATGGAAAAAATCGACATCGTTCGGAGAATCCTTATAATAAACAAACCGTAACGTCGTCGCAGAGTAATGTGATCATTAGTCTTGTATGAAATAGAAATGCGGTATAAATACAGAGAACGAAGTAACGTGCAGTCTCGAGGATAAAAACGGTCATTGCTAGAAAGATCGAGAAGGAAAGTATACGTGTAAGTGCTATTGCCGCCACTTGATCCGGGCCTAATAAAAAAAATAAGACGACTTCTCGGCTTTCCCACGCTGCGGAATTGGCGGCGGTATGACCGCGGGTGGGAAAAAGGCTCGCCTATCGCTACCTGAAACAAGAGGGACAAAGAACCCAGTGCACCAATAACAATTAGTGTAACAAAGTGCCGATCGCGGGACCAATGGGAAAAATCAAGTCAATTAGTTTCGACGGGGTGGCGTCAGTTGCGATGTGAACTGTCCGTGTAGTTTTAGTTGTCTTCGCGTAAAGATCAATTTTCAATTGAGTATCCTGGCAGAAGCCGGAAGAAGGCAACGAAGATTGGTAGAAGCAACACCGTTAATCGGCTGAAAGAGTCGCACTCCCTCCAGCTGAAAAATCCCAGCTAAAAAGTCCCATTTTCACGAACTGCAACATCCCGCCCCAAAACGGCAAGGTCGGGGACTTTTTGGGACTAATCGCGCAGTACGTAAGAACGCAGGGTCAACTTACACTTGAACCTTGCACTATAAAAAAGGTTTGTCACATCCAACTCGGTGTAAACGGGGCTAAGCCGTAGGGCGGATTTTCGGAATGCAATTGAATCTCCGTTCAAGCGTTACGGCCATTATTCATTAATACGCAATCACACACACACACACACGACACCACAACACACAATAAGTATACCATCCACTGTACAAAAACAATAGAACATTTATTATTAAATAAATAGAAACAGCTCACACACCACCACTACCTACCACTCCTACCACTACCATCAGTCCCATTATATCCCCACTCCTCCAACATCAGGGAGTGCATACATTACAAGGAGGTGAATTCCCTATCAGTAGGCCAGGTCGGAACAGGTAAAGCTGAGCCCACGAGTGCTAGTAGGTAGAGGATACCTCAACAGACATGAAACTGAATTGCACTATTAAATAACGTACACTTCAATGCATATGTGTAAATAAAAATAAACATATAATGTAAGAAATATATAATAAATAAATAATATACAAAATAAATTTTATTATATTATAAAAATTATACAATTTAGTAAAGTTGTTAGCTATTATTGATTAAAATTGTTAGAAAATATTAATTGATCTGTTATTTCTGTTCAAGCAACTTTTCGTTTGGAAATGCATAGATCAAGTCTTTAACATAGCAGATAAAAAATCTTATATTGATTTACTTTAATCATTGTTCCATCGATATATATTGTTATAAATATATAACAATATATACGTATGTATATAACAATATATTACAATTTCGATTTTTAAACTGTTTCATTAAACTATTTCATTATACAATTTCATATAATTTCATATATATATATATATATATTTGATTATATTTTCTCTGAAACTAGACACATTTTTTATTTTGCATTATTGTGGAATTTCTATTGATTATAACAATTTTTTCTATATTAGTATAGTTCCAATAATGTGAATAAAACTAGTTTTTAGTATTAATGGATTTATTAAATGATCTTACCTTTCAATCAATTAAATTAAAAATAATCATTTGGTTTTTTTTTTGATTATGATCTAATTCATTATATAAAAAAATAACAAATCTAACTGCACTCAATTCAAGTGTTTACTTTTCTAAATTGGAATATTTTGTCAAAAATATCTTCTTTGCTTGGAGTTCAATAATAAATAATACTTATGGGTTCCAAAAATATCAATTTTCTTGCAATTTATATATTTTTAGGAGGTTAAGTTTGATCCGTTTTATTCTTTTTACAATATTCAATTGCTAGGTTAAATATATGAATACATTACATAACTATATATATATACGTATATTTATGTTTGAGAAAATATACTGTAATGCATATATTTTTCTATTTAATAATTGTATTCGAAGTCCTTCACAATATATCATGACACTGAATTGTACACGTCTAAAAATAAAATATATTTGCATTAAAATTTATTTTCAAATTAAATTTTTAACTGAAAATTAATACAATGTATTTATAAGATCAGGACTAATTTATTTTTATGTTAAAATATCAATAATATATTATCAAAATAGAGTAAAACTTCATCTGTTTAAGAACAATTTTTAAAAGATATTTTTTAAAAAATATTTTCTTTAGCATTATTTTATAAAAAGATTCGTTTATACCTGTGAATCGATCAACTTAATGTATAAAAACAAAATAATCATTGATTTTTTGTTTCGGATAAGGATATAATAGCTTTTATTGTTAAGTAACTTGAGATTTACTAAGTAAATGAGAAGTTTTCACCAGATTATATTAGATATACCAGAATTTATTAATTAATTTATAAATTAAATATTAATAAATTATATATATATACATATTTACTATTTTACTGTAACTTAGTATAAATAATCATATAATGTATCAAGATAAAACGTTTAACTAAAAGTGCTCAGGTGTGCAAGGATTAACGTAGAAATTTTTTTAAAAATTATTTTTCAGAAATAAATTTAAATAAAATTAAGATAAATTTTACAATTATATTATCAGCCTATATTCACATATGTAAATATTTTTTATCATATATTTTTCGAAATGCAAATTTACAAATCAATAGATGGATAAAATCACAGTAGTAATTCTGAGAAAACTTCCCAAATTGTGGATAATTGTGGATTTTTACGGTAGCAAAAGATTTAAATTTTACTTTAAAAGCAATATACAGATAAAAAAAAACATTCAATTCTACCATATCTAATGCAGTTCATTGATCCTCACAACCCTTCTCATGGACTATTCTATTCAAATCTTTTTTTGCCGAGGTGTGAGGAAAATAGCGTTTTCATGCATTTGTACTTATCTATGCTTCCGCAATTTTGTCAATTCCGAATGCACTTTATAAAAAAATTGAAAATATAAGGCTTTACGTAAGGATTTTTATATAAAATTTTTTAATAACATTATAGAATTTACTCTTATATTTAATAAAACAATTTCAATTGATATATTTTCTAATATAATAATACAAAAATCATTTCTGTTCACATTGAGTTCTTCAATGTGACTAGTAGATAAAGCCAGTACTATGATTGTTATTACAAAGACTAAATATTATTTTATTATATATATATATGTTATTTAGTTTTTATTTTTGTATTTATTCCTTAATATTTCTATCCACATTTGAACTAAGTATAGCAATTTAAAATAATTTTAATGGTTAATTTTTTTACAATTTCATTAAATCATGATAGTTTTACTTTAAGAATCATTTTAAATTAAATCCTAAAATTATCTAGGATAAATTAATAATAATGTATTAAGTAGTTAATAATCTGTAAGTATAACTTGCAGTTCGCTAAGTGACTTATGTAATAATAAAACACATCAAGAGTAAATTTTAGAATAAAAGAAGTAGTTATTATTTATTTTTATTAATATGCCGTATTGTATTTTTATTTTATAATATTTTATTAATATGGAAAAATAATTTTAATCTATTTCCAAACATATTTTAGCGGGTTAACTTATTAGTTGTTGATCGTTTATAATGAATAATTATAAATTTATTAAATAAAAATCGCCCAAAACATTTATATAAAAACAAATGTAATGAATGTTAATTTAAATATTTATAAGTAGTTGTTAAATGTTTTAAGTTAAGAATAATTATTCAAATTTTGTTTATTATACTATTATATATTTTTTCCAAATGAAATTAACTTTATTTAACTATATATTTCAAGTTTATTTCTGATTTAAGAATTCATTTCATCAATAATATTATAATGAATGGAATAACATTATATTTTCTAATGTTTTGGAAACATTATTAGCTGGTATTATAATTAACGACTACTATAAAATTTTAAAATATTATCATATTTAAATATAAATTTAAATAAATATAACATAAATTATAATAAATTTTGCTATTTATCCTTAATTGACTATATAACTATATATAATAAAAAGTTAATTTAAATTACATATACTATAATTCAAACATAACTATAAAATACTAATTAACTAATCTTATGATAAAAGATAGTTTCTGTAATATAAATTGATTATTTATTATTTTTTATGACAACTCAACCACATATTAAAAAATAAAGAAATATGGTATTTGTAATTCATAATCAACTTATTATTATTTTATTTAACGTTATTATATATTCATATAACATGTATGATCTTGTCATACCAATGTATAAGTATTCTTCTTATATTTCTTAAGTTATAACGTGTCTTGTGTAAATACATGGTCTATATCATTATTTATTGTTTATTTAATTCAGAATATTATCCTAAAATAATGTCATTACACGTCATAATTAATTTCAAGTCTAATTTTATAAATTGTTAAGGCTTAAACCTAAATAACATTTCAATAATTCAATGTTTCTATTTTATGAATTCAAAAATTAAAGTAATATTTTATATTATCATTCATGAAGCATTAATTTAATAAAATCTTATATATAGTAGTTCATAGTAAAGAATATGTTTTAAATCAAATCCGGATTAATAACCAGAATTTTCTGAAAATATATCAGTGTATTTTCGTAGTTTAAATTAGACATAAAAAATATACAAGAAAATATTGAAGTATTTTGAATAAATATATAAATTAGTAAAATTGTATCTAAAGGCAAATGAATTTAAATAATTTCATAATACATTTGTACTTGTATTGTATTTTTATAATATATACTACTGAAATAAATAATATATTTATTTAATATATTTAATATATATGTAAATTTATATTATATTTAATATGCATGTAAATTTATAATATATTTAATATATTTTATTTATTATATATATATATATATATATATATATATTGAAATAATTATAGTTGATAAAATAATTAGTTTAAATTTACAAATTGCAATAAATTAAAAAATATTATATTTATGGTTCTGAAAATAAAAATGTAAATAATTTATGATAACTTATCTTTAACAAATTTTATATTTGAAATAGAATTTTCTGAATGTTAATCTGTTTTATAATCTTATCAGAACTTAAATAGATAACTAAATAATTCATTTTTTATAACAATAAGAGTAATATTAATGAACGTTGTAGCGCAACGAATATAGCTATTGGAAACTTGAAATTTATCAAGATAGTTTATTAAAATTCCTATCAATTAAAAATATTTTAATTACTTGTTTGATATTATAATGGCGAGTTTCATGGCAAGTTTCAGTTTCATTTGATATTATTTTTAATATTCTTCGGTAACTTTACTTTAACATTAGATATATTAACTAATCATACATATTATGTATATATAATATATATATATATATTATATATATATATATATATATTATAGCTATACATAAAATAATATAAAAACAATTCGAATTAATTAGCACCTGATAACATTGATTTGTTTTTCTTCTATCTTTTTTATAATTTAACCGCAAATATACTACTTTTTTGAATTTATACAATATATATAGGAAAATAAATATTAAAAATGTTATTTATGGAAAAGAATAATGCAACAAATGGTAAATTAACTTCAAAATAAATATTTATTTTAAATTGATTATAAACAAATTAGAATAAAATTAATAAATTATTTCATTCATTAATACATTTTTGTATATATGTATATATATATAAATATACATATATATATATATACATATATATATATACATATATCTATATTTAGAATTAACATTCATACCTCACTTAAGAAAAATTAAATACTATTAACTGACAATAATCGTTATGTTATAAACAGATCATCAGTGTTTAGAATGTTTTCATAGTTTAGCAATAATGAAAAACTCTATTTTTGTATTAAATAACTACTTGTTATGTTCATTTTGTCACTATGTTCTGTGAGATGGTCGATAAAATAATTCTTCAGAGATTAATTTCTTATTTAACATTTTTTACAATTGTGGTAGGCTGTCGTTTTGCTGTCATTGTGCTTATTACACTTGCACAAGTAATTATATTATGAATGCAGTAATATTCCGATTTTCATATAACTGAAAATAAAATAATTGTAAAATGAATTATAAGTATTTGGCACTTTAATTGAAATTAATATTAGAAGAAAATATTTATATTATTTAAGGAAATGCAGATATTACAAAATAATTAAATTATCATGAAATCATATTGATAAACAATCAAATATAAGAATGTTTCTAATATACAATTTATAGTTCAGCTTGTTTTGTTGCTGTGTAAGCTTGAGAAATATTTTTTAATGTGATTATAGCATAATGACATTCAAAAATTTATTATAACAACGTAGAATAATAATAACAACTAGTTACTAAATATATAGAAATATTTTACTTGATCTGGTTTTTCTATTTAATTGAGGAATAATTTTCAATGAACCATCTTCATTCCAAATATTCATATCGCATATCATTTTAGTGCAGATAAACGACATGCCATCACTTGAACATCCACAAGTATTGCAAATATTCTTAAATAGAGAATTCGGCGTGCAAACCATTCCATCTAAAAATTTCAAAAAATTGTAACTAGAAAAGCACGTCTTTATGGAAAATGTCCAATGATGAAAATGAAAATGACAGAAAATGATCACATCTTATTTGATCTTTAAATGCTAATTTACCTAGCTTTGTGAGTGCGTTATTATTGTTTTATGATTACACATCTTTTTAGTACAGTTGAAAAAATAAGCCATCAACCAAACAAGTACAAGTATTGCAATAATTTTTTAATTGAGTGCGCGGTTTACAAATTTCTTTACCTGTTAGTATACAATGAAAATATAAAAATGATTTAGACGATTGTCAATAATGAGAAATCTCTATGAAGAGGCACATTGAACTTCAAGCAACATTGAATTTAAAATCGATGTCAATTCGTTTTAGTACAAGCAAACGAAAAACCATCGCTCGAGCAATCACCGATATTGTAATGATTTTTTAATTGAGACTGCGGCTCACGCACTTATTCAACTCTTAGTAATTATAGAGAATTATATTGTCGATCCAGTTTTACGGACATCATTGTATTTCCATACATAAGATGATAACTAAGATGATAACATAAAATGAGATAACCTACACCGTTTTTACTCTGAAAACTATATTTTACCTAGTTTTTTGTAGGTCGGATTTTTTATGGCTGTTTTGAGCGTCCCATCTGGATTCCAAAGTTCCTTATCGCACGTCATTCTAGTGCACACAGCTGACAGTCCATCGTCCGAACATGTGCATATATTGCAATAATCATTGTACTGGGAACGTGGCTCGCAAACTTGTTTAGCCCCTGTAAATTATGCCAAGTTATTAGAACAATGTTTTACATATATTATATATATAATAAGAAAATGTTACTATAGATTACTAAAATGTTAGTATAGAGCTTACTCGTTGGAACACCATTTCACTAACGATGGATTTTACAATTTAATAGAAAATATTGATAAAAGAACAGAAATAAATAATCGAGCGGTTTAATAAAGAAAAAAAAGCTTACCTGCTACAACTGAAATTGTAACTGCAATAATAAAAATGGACTTCATGTTGTTATGTTATGCTTGAGCGCTCGGAGCTTCAACTTGTGTTCCACGCGATTCGAACCAAACGGTTATTATGAATCAAGTTGGTTCGCGTCTTCTTTAAATATCTACAGGCCGAGTTAAATACTTCTTACGTCAGTCGTGCATTTGAGAGCAAAAAGTTCCGATGATTGTTATCCCAGTACGTTAAATTGCCGTGATGTTTTTATCAGCGGCCTGGTAAATCCGCGGTAAGTGAGTTAACCCCTTGTGGCGTGAAAAATCGAACGAAAGTGTTTGCAAAGTACTCAAGATTATGCCAGATATTGATAATATTTCAGGCGATTTATTTTATTGTACTCTTGGAAATGATAGTAGAAAATACTTATCGTTTTCAAAGGCAATGAACATCCTGTAACATGTAAAGAATTACTCATATAACGTGTGATAAATCACCCACTTTCATAAAAATAATGAAAAAACCTGTAATTTGAATTACCGAATAGATTTCCCGTGTGATCGAATAATTTACAATATTTACACTTTACCCTATGAAGAATTGCATATTTTAGAAACAAAAGAAAAAAAATCATTTGCAAACTATTATATTTAAAGTTTATAATACAAAATACTGATTAGAATTGATAGTGTGATATGATTTATCATTTTGCATTCATTAATGAAAAGATTAAAGTTTTATTTACAAATGATATAGTGAAATACATAACTCCATAATGCAGAATGAATTTTTTTAATTTAATCATTATAAAATAATGCGATATCTATATCATATATATATATATATATACATATATTTACATTTTGTGATTTAGAATTTCCAGAAATTTCATAAATTATTTTCTTGTTTCTTGTAACAATTATAATGTGAAATTTTTTCAAATAAAGTTTAGCGTAAATAACTTGTACTTATCATGAAAATAAATTCATATCGATCATTATAACGATAAATATAAAATACGAAAATAATACTATGTGTAATTTCAATTATGACTAAGTTTCACTCATATTCAACTTAAACAAATTTATTGATTAAGGAAAGTTTAGTATTTTGTAAGAAATATAAGAAAATAGCAAATAAATATATTTTTATTTACTTTTTTTCAATATTTACAGGAACTTCGTGCTTATCACCAGAACAATATTTTATCCATATACCAACTCTCCTTTAGTTAAACTATTATATATTATTTTCAATTTTGCACGAAAAACAAGCCAAATTAAGCACTCGAAGGTTATATTAATAAAATCAATAGAATTAAAAAAGATCCTAATAGGTTCAATTATTTAATATAATTTTGTTTATGATTAAAAATTGATTTTAATGATATCCAACTATCATAATAGTATATCTAAAATATTACTTCGACGGTATATTGGTGTATGTATCGATGGTACAGCCAGTTTTTAAATTATTTATTTTCTTTTTTATTTATGTATTAAAAAAATTTTGAAAAATTATAAAATGGTATTTTTCTATATTATTTTTTTATGTATTCTAAACAACTATTTTCATAATATTTTAATTTTACAGACTTTCAATTAAATTTTACATTACAACAACGTATATATATATAAGAAAATACTACATATAAACGAATCTTATTTTCGGATATGAAACGTATAGTATTAAGTATTTTTTTTTTTTCTTTTTTTTATACAAAATTGTAATTGTCAAAATCGTTTATTTGGAATGTGAAAATGTAAAAATGGAAGTACTCTTATGTATTTAATTTTGCATTGGAATGTGAAATATTAGAAATTTTTAATTTATAAGAGAAATCAAAAATAAAATCTAGAAAAAGGTCTCCATGGGGATTGTAATTATTTTAATTTAAGAAGAAACACTTTCGATAAATAACTAACAATGAGCATAATGAGTCTTTCTAATCATATGTACTGTCTACACTCTTCTAGAAACGTAAATACGAAAAATCTGGGATTCACGTTTATAGTGTTTATAATAATTGCTTTTTCCATTTTCATAAAATTTAAATATTTCAACTGATTAAAATGGTTACTACATATTTATTTGATATATTATTAGTTATATGTTTACATAAGGTTTCAAAAATTATTACAAATACTTTTTTTATGTTTATTAGCTTTTTAAAAATATTCCCTAATATGAAATTACCAAGCAAATCTAATCAAATTTTATCTGTTATGATATATGCTTTTTAAAACTGGTAAATCATTTAAATTATTATTATCTCATTGTAATACGTATACATTTTAAATTAAATTTAAATAAGTTTTTTTAATTGTATGACAAATTTGAAAACGTATAAAAGATTGATTATTTATTGATATAAATTTAGAGATATATTGAAATTTGGCTTAAAATTTATTATCGATAAAATTTAATTTTTCAAATATATTTTTATATCATATATTTACCCGAATAAATACTAAACACTTGTTTTTAAAATTAATATTAAATTAATATTTATTATGTATTTCTTATTAATATATCAATAATAAATACTATATAGTATATTTGCAACAGATTCATCTCAAATTAACCTTTAATAGTTCAATCAACCTTTTATATAAAAATATTAAATTCACCGTCAATTATCCTTTTATATAAACATATTCAATTCACCTTCAATCAACCTTTTATATAAACGATTTAGAGGGATCAAACACGAAAAATAACTTTGTATTTTCTTTGGAATTAAGCATTAGACTTTTTTTTATAGTATTTAAAAAGTAATTAATAGATTCTTATTTGAGAGAATGTTATTTTGAAAACTTTATCATAAAAGTCTACTTTCACTAAATCTTTAAAATGAAATTTGAAATCCTTTCACTTACACATTATAGTATTGTTTAAAATATACTCAAGATTTGTTATTTTAAATCTGAAAATATATAAATACAATGGCGAATCAAATTTTTCTGATATATAATAGTCTATAAGTATAATGTGACACTATTATACAAGTCAACGGTATTGAAATTAAGACAGAAGTAATATAAAATATTTGAATTTTAAACAATCAACACAGAGTTCTTTAAATGTATGTATTGGTCAACTACTATGCTTTTGATTTAAATCATTTTAATTTGTACTTTTGCATAAAAGAATCAGTTTATTTTTTCTTTTAACATTTTTTTTGCATAATTTATTTTATTTTAAATTAATTTATTTAAATTATTTTGCGGGTTTATAATTATAAGTAGTATTTTTAACTCGGAAAAAAAATTAATTTTTCTTTACTATTAAATAGCTATATTATTTAATAAGAATAAAGAGAAAATTATGAATTATGAATTTATCCATTCGGTAGAATAACAGATTTTTTTTTGCAGCTATTTTTGTTATGTTGTTCAATAATGTGAATTATATATAATTATAAAAGCGATAGCATGGTATATTAAGTTTTGGTTAATTAATTTTTACCTTACGCATTCTCAAACATTTGTAAATACTATTATATATTTATTACAATAAAAATTACCATAATATTTTATACACAAACTATTTTATAATAAATTTGTTTCATATTCGAAAATAGCTGTTTTGTTATAAAATTGAAATAAGAATATAATTTCAGATATTTCAGCAATTTATCAATTTTTACCCGATAAGTATTTAAACGTTCCATTTAATTATTTATCCTTTTGCTACATTAAAATTCATTTTAGCACCTTCAATTATATTTTCTACATAGACAGAAAGTATTATTTATACATAAAGTATTATTGACAGTTGAATAGAACTTTGAAATCCATAGATATTTGCAATTAGTTTTACAGTTAAAATAATCCTGAGTTTATAAAGTCAAAAACATTTAAAATTAAATTTTATTCTATTTGTTGTAATGAATAATATAAATAAAGCAAACGAGTATATATTTGAATAATATAATATAAAATAAGTATTATTAGTTATAATATTTATTATTCGTATATAATAAATCAATAAATATATATATATAAATAAATAAATATTAATTAACAATATTAATTAACGATATTAATTAACAACCATTATCTAACCATTACGAGAATATAGAAAATGTGATTGAGAAGAAATTATAAATTATTATATTCTATATTAAATTTAATATTTTAATAAAAATATATACAATAACTTATGAAAATTTTTACAAATATTATCTTAATTATTTGCAAATGAACATTACACTCATATAATAGGCAAACAACTGATGTACTTATGCGTCATCAAGATCTATAAAGCTTTATAGTTTTATAACGTACAGTAACTCTAGTCTTTCATCTTTTGAAATAACTTTACGAGTTACTTCTTGCTTCAATTAAAAGTGTGGGTTTATGTTATATTTTCATATTTCTTGAAAGCACAATTTGCACTTTTTCCATTACTTGTACAAACATATATTAACTATTCTATAAAAATCCTTCTGTAACATACAGATACCGTCCGTAATATTAAAATATTTCAAGATTATATTTTATTTTCAATATTCATGTTCGTATGTTTTTTTCTATTCTCATGATCTATATAATGGAAGCAAAAATTAAAAAAACATTGCTCATAATTACTAGCCGACTGAATATTGTAATTAATTATTTTAATAGTTGAGATTAATCCTTTTATTCACGAAATTTTGTAATTCTTCAAATTACAGTACAAAAAGGTTAAATGTACAACTAATGTTGATACCTTCATTGTTATAAATATAAATATTACAGTCACCTATTCCATATGAAGTATCGTTTGTACAGGCTTTAACTGAATCATAAATAAATTAAATTATATGTAATTAAAAATAAACATTTTCCATATTCAATACAAGCTAAAAATGATGGAATAGCAGATTAAATTTTAGAATGGTATTTTTTTTTAATTACTATTGCGAGTGTACAATTTATCGTTTGAGCAAATAAAAATATTATAAAATTTTTTGAATAGGAATTTCAGCCAAGACTTGAATATTGTACGAATAAAATTCTATTTATTTCTTCTTAATAAGTAAACTAAAGAATATTAAAAAATCCATAATAAATGATCTAAGTTAACAATGTTATTTAATATAGAGCACCAACTTAATTGTAAATTTTCCAATAACATACAATTCTCATAGAGAAAAGCAGATCCATTCTTACTTATTTGTACTTATTTGGATTTAGAAAAATAGTAATTTGAACACACTCTCATTTTTACTACAAAGTTGGTTAAGATATTAATTTACATCATTATGATATTTCTAAACTGTGAGAGTCCCGCATGATCTTTAGTGTTCTATTTGAATTAAAAATATTAATGTCATACATCATTCCGGTACAAATAAAATATAAATCATCACCAGTTCATAAAAATGTACTACAGTAATCTTTGAACTCTGATAACAAGGTGTGCACGCTTGTTTAGGTGCTGAATAATATATTTTGTTACTTATTTTTATCACTTTAATAATAAAAACACGTATCTACAACATTCATTGATATAATTGAATGATAAACGAATTGGTAAATATAAACTAAATAAATAAACTGAATTGGCTAGTATTAGAGTACATTGTTTCGCTGAAATCACTTTTCAAATAGTATTTGAATCAGTATTAATTAATGGTTTACATACAATGATTATATTTTATAATAAGTGAATTATAATTCTTAGGGTCCACCTGATCCGATATTACAAGATCTATACATTTCTTCTGATTCTATTTATTCTTGTTGCAAATCCACGTACTAAAAGCAAACACAAAAAATAAATAAAAGAACCATCATTGGCCTTGCACATATACTGCAATTGTCATAGACACGTTACTTTGTCTTGCAAATCTTTTCACAATCAATTTAAAAATTTTTTAAAATAATACCAATAAATGAAATATTTCAATAATAATTTAGACACAAAATTCGTTTGAATGTTCAAAATTTGTTTCACGAATACATCGTTTATGCATTAGACATAAATTACTCAATGCACAAAAAATCTATTGGATCATTATTCATACGAAAATATACTGGTTTGTTTAGTTACAATGCAACGCTACAAATTGTTTATTTGTCATCGTTAAAACAAATCTATGTATTGCATTTCACTTTCAATAATGAGCAAAGAGTAGTTGAAATTGATTTATATCAATAATAGCTTTTCTTCTATAATAAGTTCTATGAAAGTATACTTATAATGTAAAATGAAATAATTAGTGTATTAACAAACATAATAATAATTATAGGTATAAGGTAATAAAATAACAATAAGCAATTGCATTGGCTAAGCACTTGCAAGATTCTTTAAGTGTAAATATATCCAATTGATTCATGACTAGGTAGTGGGGAATGGGAAATCTCGAAAATTCTTATCCTCATAATTTAATTACTTATATATTTATCGGTCACTTAGTAAAATAAGTTGAAGATCTCCATATCACAAAAAATCTCAACAGAGCACTTGGACTTTTGAGTGATTTTGATCTATTGATGAGTGATTTATAACAATTTTCAATATTACACTGTAATTATGTATAATAGCATTTTATATTTGATTAAATTTTCTATTTGTTTTTAAATGCTATTATACCTAGAATCCTCTATATTGTTTTTAAATTTTTCGATATCCATAATGTATATCATGTTTCTACTAATAAATAGTTCATACAATAACATAATAATTTTCAGGCGAAACTAAGAAAGTTGATGATAAAATCAGCAATCGATCTACTTCACCCACACATTACTATAATATACGTAGACAGTCTCAAAAAAATAGTTGCTAGTAAGCAATGAACATGATTTAATATTATTTGAAATTATTACTTATTTCTGTGCAGGGGAAAAATAATTATTTTTTAAATTTTTTGAGAAAAAGTAAAAAATTTGACAAACTAATAAATTTTAAAAAAATTTATATTTAGAATTTTTGCGTTTCATACATCATTTACCTATAACTATCTATCATTTACCGGATAAGTTCGATTATTTGCAATACAAGAAATCGACATTTATATTAATTGTATATTTGTCAAATATACAAATATTAAGAAACAGATCATTAAGTAGCTCTTTATTATTATATCTTATTAAAATAATCATATTTACTATAAATTTATAACAAAAATTTTACTTCACCAAAAATTATAGAAAATGTTATATTTCATATTATATGTTTTAAATAATTTTTAATGAGGTATTTTTGAATAAAATATGAAAATGGAATATATGAATATATATATATATAATTATTGGATACATAGAGATATAATTACAGTACATACTGTAAAATATGTAATCGTTAATTTATATATTATAGAATTATACAAAAAATTAAAAAAGTTTATATTTGACAGCAAACCCAATAAAATAATTATACCGCGTATAAAAAAAATTCAAGCATTACTTTAATTTACAATAACTAAATCATTGTACTTAATCATTAAACAGGAACTTTTTGGTATAAATGTTGCTATAAAAATGTAGAAAATATATTTTCAGTAAAGATTTATATAAAAATTGTATAATATTTTAATTCAGCTTGAATTACTGCTATTTAAATCAAGTATATAAATAGTAAATTCAAACTTTCGTATACATAATCCTTATTCGTTACGAAATAAATATATAAAGTAGTGCTATTTTATTAAAATATTGGTAAAATGTTTACATGTAAATATCACAATTGGTTTGACAGCAATCAAAGTAATGGAAAATATGTAAAATCCTTATGAGATATATACTTGGAACTATCATTATTCTGTTTTCGAAATACAAATAATTAATACTTTTTTTTTAGAATTACCGTATATTTCATTATATGTATGAATTAAAAGCTTTCAGAATTCTTAATTACCATAACGTAATTATTATAATATCCATCATAAAATTTAGTTACCTTTAGAAATAATTTGATGTTCTAATATATTACAACCTGAATATATGTATGATAACAATTCATATATCTGCAGAAAATATTTCGATGAATAAAATAATAATTTAAATGTATTTTTAAGTAATTCATTTGTAAATTCATTCGTAAATTGAAGGGTTATTAAGTTAAAAAGCATTTTTAATCTGATTTGTTGATCAAAATGTAATAATATTTTAATTGCTTCTTGATTTTTTAAAATTTTCTTAAAAGAATGTTCATAAATTCTCCGATATCAATTTAAAGAAACTTACAAAAGCAAATTAATGTTTATTGTTTTAACACTATTTTTTAAGAAAATAAATCTTAAAGAGTTTTTAAAGTATATTTATTGATAGATACTGTATTTTAAAAACGTATACAGTTTTGAATATAATTTTATATTTAGATAGATGTTAAAAATTTAATATTTTTATATATTAAACAATAATTTTGTGCCCTTTTTATCTAATATACGTATTTAAAAATAAATATCTAAAATAAGTAGAAATATATATATGCATGTGTGTAGGCATATCTATAAATATTAAAAACGAACAATAACATAACATTTAATAAAAAATTTAATAAAAGTTCAATTTCACTCATAACTTAACGTACTAATTGTAAAAATTTATTTATAT
The DNA here is from genome assembly GCA_030522565.1 of Ceratosolen corneri. NCBI lineage: Eukaryota > Metazoa > Arthropoda > Insecta > Hymenoptera > Agaonidae > Ceratosolen > Ceratosolen corneri. The sequence goes on along the minus strand of JAPYYT010000044.1, from coordinate 64,960 downwards.
TTTAGATGCCATTAAGTTTAGTTCCTTTATAAATAACATAATATATATATACTATTGTAAATGTTTATATATTTTCATAATTGAAAATATGCAGAAGTTTAAAATCATTAATTAACGATACTTTTTTTAAAATAAATTATAGTAAGTATTAATGTTAAAAAATTATTTAATCAATTAATAATATAGTGTCTATTTAAAATCTTAATAAAAAGTGAAAAAGCAAAATCATGCAAATGTATATATATATATATATATAAATATATAGTAGTAAAGTATGCGCATAAATGTCTGAATATTAAACATTTATAGGATTACATTATTACTTAGTGAATTATGATTCGCCAAATATTTATTCCATTTTGATCTCAAACGTAACCGGATAAAATATAATTCATTAATAAAAACGAGCTAATAATATCTCACAAAAATTATATTCCATTAGTATTTTATTGGTAGTATGTTATAAGTTTGTTTTATTAATAGTTATAAATGTTTATTCGTGAAATATATTTTATTTATAGAATTTAACGATTTATTTGAAAAACATACTGTAAATATATAGTTTTTATTCATTTTTTAATTATTCATATGTATACAATAAATTAAATTAATAATTATCAAATAAGTATATTAAAAATATTTTTATTCCTCTTATGTAATGGTAAATAATGAATAAATTATTAGTTTTACACTTTATTTATTTTATCTAGATAAATAATTCAAGAATACACCTTTTAAAATTTTTTTTAATTATCTATATACTTTTATTAGAAATTCTGTACATCATTAGCAATATATAAATGAGTACATAGATTTCATGAAAATCAATATTATTTATATATATTAGTTAATTTGTTTTATTGAAAAATATTATAGTTTTAATTAGCATCGTAAACACTGTAACTTACATTATAAAGCCTAATTAGATACAAAATGATATTTTATTATATATTCAACCAAATGTTATATTTATTAAAAAATAATAAGCATATGAAATATAAAAATATAATAACAATGCTAATTTCTATTTTGAAAAACAGATTTTTTTTATAATCCTAAGTTATTTGATTTATTCATATATTGATAATTTATTAATTGATAAACATGTATAAATACAAATTATTTGAGATAAGATTACGAGCCATCTTTTCGAAGTATTAAATGAATAATGTAGGTTAAACATAACTATAATTTATCAATTTTTATCTAATTAATGATGAAAACAATTATTTCTTAAATTTTTGTACCACTGATGATTGCAAATATAAATAAAAATAAAAAAGAAAACTTAATTATTAAGAAAATTATTAAAAGAGACAGAAAAAATGTATGTTTTAGAGTTTCAAATTACCATAAATAAAGGCATTTATAGAAAAATACATATAAAGCATTAAATAACATTAGAGTCTTACTTTTTATGTTTAATTTAGATAATTGCACACTTTTTAATGTATTGTTAGTAATACAAAATATTTGAATCCACATCATAGAAATTTTATGGTACATATTGAAATCATCAAAAACTTGATAATTAAAATTAGTATATAAATCTTTTATTTATAAAATGCAATAGTACAACCGTATTCATAGCTTATTCATAGCTTTTCTTTGAATATTTTTATAACCATATTTCACATAAAATTAAATGTATTGCAAAAGAAAGTTTTCGCGTTATACCAGATTTTTAAGAAATTAATTTACACTATGGAATTTACAGAGTTTGGAAGAGTGTTTATAGATTATGTTCGCAAAGATAAAAATTTAATAGTAAGATGAATAATTTTATTTTATTTTGTAATAGAATTTTCTAAAATTATTCAACTATTTGGACATTTCAACATATTTCTATACTATTTCGCAAGGTATTTGGTAGTATTATTTAAATTATTCTATTACATAATAATACAATGGAATACATTAATTATGCTATTATATTATTTACAATGATATTTATCTATTACAAATAAGATGCTAGTATAGATATTAGTTATTTTATTTTCCAGATGTACATTTAAATGGTTTTTTGCGCTTTCCAAAAAGAGCAATAAGACTAATATTTTCTGTAAGAATTCTAATCCTCTGGAACTTAAATATTTATAGTTATACTGAATCAATTGAATTCTGTACAAATTTTAATAGAATTGTATATACGTAGTATATGTATATTGCATGATATCTATATAATATATGATACAAATTCATTATCTAAAATGCTATATTATGTACTTTTTAAATATTTCTTTAACACATTTTATTTATTTAATTGTTAAAAATTTAGAAAATGAAATAAATATTTTGGGTTAAGAATTCTGCATTAACAACATACAGTTATGTATTGGTATTAAATTAAATACATTGTGAAGATTCTTAATAAAACTAAAATAATGCACTATCATATTATTGTAATAATTTCTGAAATTCTCTTAAAATTCAATTATTTTTGTCGTATATTTTTCGTATGCCAAATAATAAAAAAATTAACCAATCTCGATTCGGTTTATTATCGTTGTTATTGTCGTTAATGAATTTATTGTTATTATTTTTGTTACAATTGTGGTTCTTGGTTTGATTGTTATTGTTGCAATTGTGGTTGTTATTTTGATCGATGTTGTTGGTAGTGTTAGTATGATTAGTGTTTTATAAATTAATATTAATATATTTCGTAAATGATAAATCATATAATAAGCAACAATTTGTAAATTGAAATTATTTTGTAATCAAATTGTAAAATTGTGTAAACAAAATTTCTCACGTATATAATTATAAAAATTTTACTTCCATCAATAATCAAATTTATTCATTGATTGAACCATATTTTATGCAACTGATATACAAACTACGGTCTTCATATATTAAATTTCACAAGTCTACAAAATGTAAGTATAGAATGTACGAAATGAACAAATATAAAACAAGTTTAGAGAAAAGGATAATTGGCTTTGATATAACTTGACATATGTCCATAACTTTACTCAATAATTAATATTAAATTTATGTTGTATAGTATATTCAAGCATTACATACTAGTAGTTCATATGCATAATAGTACTACTTAAAAATATAATATTTTAATGTAATAGAATACGTTCAACTAATAAACATATATTTAAGCAAATAAATTTGAACGACGCTATTCATATAACAATGTATAATTTAAAGATATTGCTATAAGTAATCAGTGAGACTGCATTGTAATCCAAAAATATAATTCAATTTAAATTACGAAGAGCAGAGAAGAATAACATTTCGTTAATCTGCATATTTAATCCATGTTACAACCTTCTGATATCTATAATGAGCAAATTTTTAAGCCCGATCGAGCTTAGCCTCAATATCGCAATCAATAAATTGCTTTCTTCATATCAAGCTAAGCTGTTATGAATCAAGAGCCGAGAGTCGTCGCGAGCCATCTTTATAATCTGAAAATCTCGATCTTACAATTCGTCGTTCGTAAAGCACATAAATCCTCACAAACGTTCGCGAAAACAATTAATTCCTACTCCTCACTCAGCATTAAATTAAACATTACTCACTCGCACGCAACCACTTGTACACTGAATATCACGCAGTTTCACCTTGGAGGCCGTAGTACTTTATGAAAGACGAAAGCTGGAACAAGACTAACATGCCACTTGTGAACTCGAAGTACAGAGGATGAATATCAATCACCAGATTTCATAGTTGCGGATAAGGCGTTGCCATGGCTTCCGTTAACGGTGCCCAGGGAAATAATGCATTATTCCATTTCTCTATCTAGATGAGTTAAGGCAACTCGCTTGCCCTCGGCTTTTTCAGGCCCGATTCAGGCACCGTCAATCACTGCTAAATCACTATTGCTAGTCTCGAAGACGCGTGAAAAACTTATGGAATAGCTTCCTCGAGACGCTTCTCTTATGAGTTATTTAAACTATTTCGGCCTTTACTTTTACTTGAATGATGGATAAAGATGGTTTCTACAAGCTTTCAATACCTTCCATACAGTACACGTAGTATAGTGGTGACAGTTTAGCGTTATTATTTTTATTGAAATATGAAATTTATTAACATTAAAATGTTATTATTCGCAATAGATAATCAAAGACAATAATTTAGGCGTATTCGTAGATGAGTTATGTATGGCGGCTCGATTGTTGTAAAAATCGAATGACAGGCGTTAATTAAAGAGAAAAGCGTTTAAGAATACAAACAAATAATACATACACACAAGTTCAAAGGCATACGGACGTGTTAAAATGTATTTACGTTAATTAATTTTATTCATCCGTCAGACTCCTGTTATATGTAAATTTACTTATTGTTTAAAATTGAAATTATTATTAATAGTAAAATATTATTTATTCCGGCAATGCATAGAACTATATGAAATCTAATTTAAACTAAACTAAAATAAAATAATGCGATAAGCGTGACATATTTTAAGCATTCAAACAAATATATTGAAACACTAGTGAAAAGTTTTTAAATATCCTTAAAGTATTAAGTGTCGACAAATTTGCATAAAATTTCGAAGAAATTTCATTTCATCTTATGTCACTAACATTATTGATTTCATATTTATATAATTCAACCTTGTAATTAATTATCTATTAAAATTTTCATAATTTCACATCTTTCAAGTTAAATCAAGAATGCTATTTGCAATATTATATTATTATTATTGTTATTATTATTATTATTATTACTATTATTATTGTATTCAAATAATGTACAAGAATATCTATTTACGCTGGACTTGAAAACTGCTATTTACGTTCACAAGAGAACGTATTTCTTTCGTTTCTATTTATTCTTTACATGTTTTAGCTACACTCATTGTGCTCTTAAATGTCAACTACACTGCTTTGACAACAAACAGAATCGTAAGAAAGCGATTGTACTCACGAGGAGAGGATGAATGAACAGTTTTAGCTAAAATAAAATGCGCAATGAGCATAGAAAGAGATATTTTTAATATGAAAGAGTTATTATAAGATTATTTTCTTTATCACTTTAAGAAAAATGGTTCACTTACGTATAAACGTAACTCCACTCAGTAGAATAAAGGAATTCGGTCATGCCACTACACTCACACTTGCACGGATGTATTAAATAAAAGACTCTGAATTAACTTCTCAAATGTACGTGCAATATGTCTCTCTTTTGTCCTAACTATCTCCAATTTTATTTTCTTTATTAATTTTCTATGCAATGCACATTTCACAAATAGAGAACATACGTATTGTGGGTCAATTCGTCTTTCAGATTTAGGATGAATGCTAATCAAATTTCCTAATCTCAATTTCTTATATCAATTGTCAAGTCTCCTTTTCAGCTAGAGGCTTTTAATTTTTTATAATTTTTGTCAATGAATTAATAAATTCTTTATTGTCTGTTACACCCAATTACTTAATAAAGATGAATTATTATTTCTTTTAAGGACTTTCGTTAGATATCCGTCTAGTTATGGATAAATTCAAGTCAATTATAACATTCAATTTTGTTTATACTACCTAGTCTTACGTGTTCATCTTTCAATTTAAACCGAAGAGATAATTTATTGTGCATTGAATTGAGATCAGGTCACATAGAAATAGAAATGTTTTATCTGGAGTAATCTTTCTTATATTATAATAATCTGATTCTATAAATACTTGTGTGCATCGTGTATATTGAAACGAAAGTGTTTATCTATTACAGTTTATCCGAATTTATGCAAAATAAGATTTATCATGTGCACAAACTACTACGACTATATTTTTTATCTGAATTTATGAGCTGGAACGTAAACTAGACATTAATCTGAAAAGTAATATCTCTTAATTAATGCCTTGGCAGTTGGCATTGATTTTTTATATTCAAAATGTTTTGCCATTATAGAGATGTACAGTATTGCGCACTCGTAAATTAATTTTTGAATAATTACTTCTACTGGTTATTTCCTTGAACATTTTTACGGCACCCTGATATAATTACAGAAAGAGTTGTTTTTTTATTTATAAATTTTTAACGTACATTTTTAAATTAAATTGTACAAGACATTACTGATATTGAATAATGGCACGCAATTAAAGAATAGACCGTGATATATTCAAGCCATTAATATAACACTTAAGTATAGCTGATAAAATCATCTAATTGGTGAATTATATACTTTATCGACCTAATGCCGGGTAATTTCGTTGCCTATAAATTAATTTAAAAATGCACGGGAACATTGTATGTACATTATATCAATTTGCGTGAAACCATTGAAATGCACTTAAACGGTACGTTAATTTTAATTGTAATATGCTCCATACTATCTTTACGATTAGCTGTCTATGTTGTAGAACATTATGAGACCGATACAAATTAGTTATCGGCAAATCGTTAGTTTTAAAATTAATTTTTAATTTCGCAATTCACAAAACCAAACAGTTTTTCTACAGAATATTATTTAAACACAAATTAATTGGCAATTAATTTATAAAATCTTTATTTATTAGGACCGATCGAATCGTATATAACATTCGTAATAGAACATTTACTTTAAAGAGCATTTTGTATTTGTTAAGACTCCCTAAGGAATTATAGGAATGTTAGTAGTATTTGTTTTTTAAAATTTTTTTACCACAATTAGTGCGTAAATTATCTATAATGAAATTCAATTGTTTGGATAGTAAGAACTACGATTTTGAATGAAAATTAACATATTTAAATGATTGTGAAATATTCGGTTCTGTAAAAGAAATTACTATTTTTAATACAATGAATGTCCGAGATTTTACTACATTGATATTGATTTTTATTCCCAAAACATTCATAATGACTATTTTAATAGTTTAAATATAAACGCTGATTTTGTATTATACGATAAATTAATATAATTAGTATATTAAGGCTAAAATATATATATTTTATAAAAGTGTGAAGATGTAGTTTATTTTTTAAATAATTTACAGTAATGTATTTAATTAGAAAATAAATTTTAAATAATGAGCGACCTAAATGAATAGTGGTTCTCTATCCTAAAATAATTATTTACTAAATATTTGAATAATGGATTATTACTTGTTAATAAATCTTTCTTCAAACATTAATATTTCTTTTATCGTACGAAGATTAAGAACTAAGGGACTAAATTACAGCACAAGTTCATAATTTCAGAGATGTTACAAAAAGTTATTTTAAATAAGAAGCTTCGCAATTATAATGTTAAGTAAGTCTGAAATTATAGATATGAATTATAACATAAATTTGATGACTCGGTTACTAATTGCAATTTCATGAGGATGCGAATTTATTTAAGTGACGTGTGAAAAATTGCAAAAGCATTAAATTTTGTATTTATTTTGTAATTTTTGAGTGGTTTTTTCTTCTTTATAAAGATATAAATTAAAATCAATTATCACTAGCTAGATAATTAATATTTATATTTACGTGTTTATACTGTGTGTGCAATGGTAATTTCTACTAAACAACAAATCGTCAAAGCTATTATAATTTTTTTCTCTTTACTGGAATAATAAGAGCATAAAAGGTTATTATCGAAGCCATATCTTGAGGTAGCCATTTCTTGATACTCGTTATGATTTTCGTTCCCAGGCAACTTCCGTCAATTGCACGTCGTACAGAGTATGAAGCGACGAAAGAAAGGAAAGCAAAAGTTTGGAAAGTATGTTCGTGTAGCGGAAAATATGAGCGGACATACACTCACCGTGGAGAGTATCGGAAGAGCTCTTTAAAGGCAAAATGATCGACGATGATAACGTGATACTGCGAAATTCAACAGGAGTGCCTTCGACTGAAAAATCGAGATCAAGATTCTTAAAATATGTCACACACAGGCTTCGCACATTTGGAAAGAGCGAGACAAAGCTCGCAGTATAGCTGCTGCTACTGTGTCGTGTAGCTTTAATATACTTGATGAAAAACTACTTAAGTACAGCCTGAACTGATACAAGACCAATAGCGCACGCGCTAATGACTACAAAAAGATTTCCCGGGCCACTAAAACTTACTTAATAATGATACTACATTAAAATAAAAATTAGAACTGCTGATGTGAGAGAGGCAACTAAGCAATTTGATATTGAAGACGATATTACGTATGATCTTCGACATCTTTATCACGGCGATGAAAGTAATCGGTAATGAAGAATAATTTTACAGAGCTTTTGATACTAGTGAGTGACATTATCTAGAATAATAATTATAAATTTATTCTAGCATACAAAGTAGGAATTGTATGTATCGTAATTAACTTCATAAATCCGTAATTCTATTCTGAAAGTGGAGAAAGCATTTTTGAACGTTTAAAAATAGAGAAAATTGATAGTCCGAAACTTTCGGAAATTTACGAATATTGAATATTGAAATTTTGAAGTATGTGAAATCTATTGACCACCCTATAATTAATGATTATTTTTCACTATAATTACCGTATTAATTTCAACAAAAATTTTTTAATGTGTGTTTGTTTTCTGATATAACCCATTGTTTTTATCCGCTATTATTATTATGATTATTATTTTAATAATTAGAGCAATATTAGGAACTATCTAGGCCATAAAATATTATTAATAATTCAAATTCTATTTACGTCATAAAATTATGTTCCAGGCACTATTTAATTAAAGATAATGTTAACAAGATATAAAAATATGAAAACGTCGTTTTAACTAAAAGTATATTGTCGACGCAATCTCTACTTTAATTCTCGACTGTCATATTAACATAAATATTTTTATAATATAATTATGCCCACCGTTGAAATTAATTATAAATTGATTACAATATGACATAATTAGAATGAAATAAATTTTTCTACATTATCATTTAGTAAACAGTCTTTAATTTATTGATATTGTTAATCGTAAATGTTAATTGAACATGATAATTAGACAATAAATTACTATTAATAAATGACAGTAATACAGTATATTTAATTTTGACACAATGATCGTAACAATTAGTATGTAATTTACTTGATTATAATCACCAAATTCAGAATACAAAAATAATCAATTTAATTACAATGTTTGCAATTAGAATAATTAATATTAACTCCAATAGTTATTTTCGAATATTCAAGAATATATTGTTCGATATTGCACTCATCAGTCGGCTTCAATTAAATGAACAATTTCCCATGTATAAATGAATAAAAATAAATTCCAAAAAAAAAAAAAAAAAAAAAAACTAAAAAATTTGTATATAAATGAAAATAAATTATTATTATTAAAAATAAAATAAATTAAAATAAGATAAACCGTTAAATTGTTATTCTTCGCTTTTTATCCTTAAATTTCCTGGATTTGTGGATTATTTAATTTGTGATTTTTAAAATTATATATTCATGCAAATGCCATCATCCTTCTTGAAAGCATCCGACTAAATTTTATGATAATAATATATGTAAATATTAAAATAAATTAAGCATTTGTGCGTGTACGTGTAGGTGCGTGCGTCTGGTAGATTTTTTATGACTAAATATAGAATTTATTAATGATTAGTAGTTAAAATAATATTTTATTTTCAAATAAATGTGTATTTCTTTATTGCGTATTGACGATGTTTCTTCCTATTAATATTTATTACCGCAATTATCGCAGGAAACACATACATTCAATCAATTAAAAAAATCTTCCTACCCTTTAATTATTTTATATCGAATAATGTAGATACAAATTTATCGTAAATTTGAATATTTGATCATTCTATTACTTTTTATAAAATAATGATATTGCTTTTTCTGTTTGAATATTTTAACGGTCTTATGACTTACTCGCGCATGATTTCATCAATTCTTCGTACATTTGAATTCACATAAATTACATATTGTGTGTCAATATTCAGCGAAATAAATACTTTGCGTAATATCTCGCTTTCCCATAAGATCCCGTTGCTATATCCTAAAATATCATAAACAAAATTTGCAATCAAGAAATTCGTATTGCAAATAAATTAATCAGAGAACGACTCGAGCATTTACTCTCTCTCTCTCTCAGTATTTAATTTTAAGCACAATTTATAAAATATATTCATGAAGCAGTAGGTGAACGAGAGTGAACGAACGTGCAAATTCTTAAAAATTTTCACTGCAAATTTTCTAATATCTAGCCTTCGATTATCGAAGAATCGAGGGAAAAATATTGACACGCAACCGGGATATTAAGGGCCGGCCTGCACTTAATCTGATTATGCATCGTACCTTTACAGTCTCGCCGCAAGGTCCGATCTGTTTAAAGCTCATCCTGGAGGTTCACCTCCGCTGGATAAACACGACTCTTTTCAGGCCAACGAACGAGAAAATAGATGAAGCGGAACGAAAATTTTTGCTCGCGAAAGAGGATCTTTGCGGACTTCCGCCGATAGTTAACATCCCCATCGAGACAAACGGAAGCACCAAACTTATCCTAAACATTACAATCTACAATTTTAAAGGAAACGAGACTTGCGAGACATTTCGAGGGGGGTTTCGCTATGACGTCCCTCCTTCCACTGGCCAGTCACCGCTAAACTTTCTACGTTGACCCCATATAATCGTTATTTTCCTTTTGGTACTCGCAAATAAATTATGCTTGATTTGCGAGTGAGTTTGGATTCATTTCTGTATCAAAATGGTCTTAAGCGCACTTATCAAATGGTCTTGAGCGCACTTTACAGAGTCAGGTAATTTTAAGCCACAAATAGGGGAATGCTATTTTATCGGGCGAAATAAACCTTAAAGAATTTACTTACATTTTCATAGGCATGAGTTAGGCGACGAGAATAAGCGTTCGTCGAACGAGTGTATTGCGTATTCAAAATTTTCTGTACTTAGAGTGCGAGTGCGAGCTGACGGGATAAGCTGTGAGCATAAGCACCACGTAAGAATTGAGCGGTTAAATTAATTTTGCATGAACGATTTCACGAGATAGCATTCCCCTCGACTCTCGCCTTAAAACTCCGAGTGGTAGACATTCTACCATAATGGCTCTTTAAAGACGTCTTTCGATCCATCAAGATCCTATCATTTAAAACCATTTTGGTATCGGGACATCAGCCCGGGCCGATAGCCCCGTCCTCTGTAATCCCAAACGACTGCGATGATTGCGTGCCTTGGCTGGACAATAGTTTTCCTATATCCGTCTTATGCAACACCAGCCTCCAAAGTATGTTGTTGGTACGTACTCTGCAAATAACTGCAAGTTAAATGCACCTCATTAGTTTGCGGGGCAGTACATAAATGATTAAACCATTGATGATGAAGAAAAAAAAATCAAATGGACTAGAACGTTTGATTTAATGCCATTGAAATTGGGACTTTAGAACTAATTACCATCAATTGATTACACGTTGCGATATTGTGATTCTAACAATGCGTAGCTCACAAACCGGCCAATGAACTAAATCTCTATTCCATTGTGGAAATTAGTATTATGATTAAGTTATTTCCCATCAAAGCTCTTGCCAATACGTAATAATTGTCCACGCGACTTGGATATTTATTCAACCCATCTAACATTAAATGCAACAGTATAATGGCCCAACAATCGGCATATCCTTAGCGCAAGTACGGCAAGTTCAAACATAGATGTTCTTTGCCGTGCCACAACAATCGTAGCAAAATTATGATATAATTCACTCGGCGCTTCAAGGCCTTAAACGTCAGCCCGCCGAGAGAATCAACAAATCCAATTACCTAACGCTTCTTCCCTTTTAGTTTCGCCAAGAGCATAAAAAGGCCCTCCCCACCCCCATCCGCTCCAAAGTACCGAGCGCGGCTCAATAAAAAGGCTTTAAATGCGCCTCGGCTGCTACGAAATCCACGGCCTTTTTATACAGTGAGCGTAAACTGCCTTAGGTATGTACAGCAGCGCATGTGGCCCTCGGCTCTTTTATGTGCAGGCGTCTGATGTGGTATTGGTATATAGGTTTTGCACACTCGAGAATCTCGAGTTTTAGGGTGCGTCTGACAGTTTGGCACAAGCAGAAAAGGACTGCGCGCCGCTGCCATGATTAAGTGGTTTCGGGAAAAATTGAATAATAGACGGAGCATCTTAGGGCTCTCCTCGCATATTCCGTTAATTCAATTCAATTGTACTTTATGCTTAATATATCCAAGCATTAGTCATTGGGCAAGAGTATATTTTCAATGTTAATTATTAATATTGGCTGCGATACATTTGATGCGATCCATTCTCTAATTCGGATGTAAATTAATATTTCCTTTCACTTTACGTATAAATTATATCTTGAATTTACTACGATAAAATACTTCTTGATTTTAATGTTTATTTATTGATTTACATCATTTGTAATATTTCCAGCTAAATAGCATATTTATAACAAATATGTATATCTCGCATTTTTTACTAACATTTACTTTTATTACCAACGATAATAAATAACTAATAATAATAATAATAATAACAATAATAACAATAACAACAAAAACAATAACAATTACGTTTCGCAATTAAAATCTAGTCCATAATGTTTGCGTATTTTCTCTTTATCCAAATGTTAGTTGTAAATTTTGGACAAAGTACAATGTTCGGATTATATAGAATTTTATCCGGTTCTCACGTTTGTTCGAAATACTATGAAATTTTATACTTATTAATAAAGTACTAAAACTTCAAGGAAGTTTCTACAACATTTGATTAATAGAGCGACCTGTTGAGAAGGTAACTTGATGGGTCAATAGGAGCATTATTCATGTTTTATGAGTATATTCATATTTCATCAATGTATTGTTCATAAAAAAAGTTTGTTATGTTAAAAAAAAATTTTAATTAGCAGCACAGCATTCATATCGAGTAAATATTAATTACCACCGAGTGATTAAAGATTATTCATTATTAATTAAGCCTTATTTATCATTTCTTTAGTATTCCTTAATTATTATTATGTATTGATTATTATTTATGTTTCATTATTGCATATTGTTGTTGTTGTTGTTGTTGTTGTTGTTATTATTTGTGTGTTTATTTATAAAATTTAAAAAGTCTTGAGCGGTCTTTATTTATTGATTTAACAATATTTATAAGTGACCAAGAAATACTGAATTATTTTTCAAGATAAATACGAAAAACGAAGGGAAATGCATGTACGAACATTCATTAGATTAGACCCATAAATTAGGTATTCAAAAAATAAAATAAAAGAATCCTCAACGTGTAATTAAATATGTCCTCTAGTTCCCAAGTATCTTAAATCAATTAAAATTTCAATGGAATATCCCATTTTCTTAATCCCAATAGACACTTTTCAAGATAAATATCTTAACTGCCATTCGGCCTATTAATTTTCTCCACTATTTATAATTACTATTCTATTTAATATGAAGTTTTTAACATTAATTAAGAATCGAGACTTACCATCTCACTTTTTCAATTATTTAATCTCTGGGGTACCAATAATAAAGTAAACAACTTATAATTAAGAAGGAACTTTTTAATAGCATTAGCCAAACAAAGATGATTTATTTCGAATAATTGACACAGTTCCGCGTTTAATTTAAATTAATTTTACACGCTTTTATCAAAGCATACGCTTTCAAAAGTACAGACTACCCTACATTTCCAACAATTCTTGAATATTGTGTTTCTACTTACTCTTAAAAAATCTTTCGCAATAATATTCTTAAGAGATAGGAACCCCGCCTCTAAAACGCCCACATCCTCCTTCTGTTCTATATTTTGCCAGTTACGGTCAGAGTTTCTCGCACGAGAGTTTCTCATCCCATGCTTAGATTATTTGATTACAAACAGTCTTTGCTGAAGGGTGAAGAGGCTTAAGCATTCTCGTTCAAAGTACACTGCGCCCTTCTCCCACGTGACTACTGCCAATCGGTTACGTGCGTCTATCACTTACATTATTACAGTTCACCAGCGCTAACTTTCAAACGTCCAAAAGTCGTACGTTCATAATTAACCTTGAGAGAGAGAGAGAGAGAGAGAGAGAGAGAGAGAGAGCGCGTATACGATTGGGTGGGGGCAACGCGGGCGGGAGTGAGGGAACGAACAACGGAAAAGCGTTAGTGTGGGGCGTTGGAGAGTGGGGGGGGGGAGTATAGCGAGCACCTATATAAACTACTGAAGTATACAACGAGAGCTTTAGTTGTGTACTTTAAAACAAGGATTAAACTTGTAAATGGCTTTTTTCTTGTTTACTCATCCTAAAAACAGTATTTCATCTATTATCTTTTAATAGTTTTACAATAAGTTTAACTAATAGTTAACTAATTACTTATTTTATAACAAATTTAACTTGATGTTTTATACTTTTCTGTTGATTTTAGTATAGGTCAGTAAGAATCTACGTTTTGCTCTTTGACTTTATAATCTCTTACACTAACTATCTAAATATATGTGTATAAAGCATATAATTATTTATTTAATAATATCGAGATTTTATTACTTATAATTCTGTATTTGAGTATATTTTAATTATAATTGGTTCGTTACTATCACGTTTATAAACGAAGTATAATATAATTTAAAATCAACTTCAGAAAAATGGACTTACTAAGCTTAGAAAAATCTTTCTTTAATTCTATTTTAGAACAATAAAAAGGGAAAAACTAATATATTTTTATAAATTAACGTATTAATCTTACAATGAATGATAAGAGTACTTAGAGCTTTCATAAATTATTAAAAACATTTTCAAATACTTTAATGAAGCATTTTGAAATATTTTTATAACAAAAATTAATTTAGTTTACTGATACACGATATATCCTGTGAATATATTCTTTTGAGTTAAAAAAATTTAAAAACATAAAATTCGGTAACAATTGATATTTATGAACGTAACTAAATTTAGATAAATAAATATTAATTTATTTAAATCATTCTATACATATGGAATAATTTTAAGATGCATAAAATAAGATTAAAGATACGAAAATATCAATAATCTTATAAGTATAAGTTTAATTTATTGTTTGATACATCGAAGATATAATACTATATAAAAAAAATTATTCAATGTAACAAATCTCCAATTAAAGAATTAAACATCCAAACCTTTCAAAAATATATTAGAAATTTCTTATATAATCATGAAAAAATTTCTTATAGTTTTCTACTATTTTAATATTAATAATATTTTTCTTTCTCAAAATGACTTACAATTAAGGACATTTACAGGACATTTAACGGTTATTATTTGTCTATATTCATTAGAATTTAATAAACCTAAAATTCGAAATTCTATTTTATATATTTTATATACATATTTTATATACATATTTTAATATATTTTATCATATGCAACGCATAAATTACATTATGTAAAAAATATACCGGATTACAAAATAATACGTAAAATATTGATGCTTGATTTATAATTAAGCAAGACTGTTTTTATCTTCTAATTACGGACTGAGTAAATCTTATGCTTTTTGTGATCTTTTATAATATAACCTCCGAATACACAAAACCATTAATTCTAAGTGAAATCTGTCCATTGTATTAGTGTCATACTTTCTTATATTTAAAATGAAAATAAACTTTACAGTGTAGACTTTATTTAATAATAATTGAATAATATATTTTATTTTTAAATTAAAAATTATTTTTCTACGCCATAATATGCAACCTTGATGAAGTATAGCATACGTATATCTACATATTCATAAATAATCAATATGGAATATGTGTATGTTTAACAACTTCTAAATATTTTTACATATTTTCAATAATATCAGCATAGAAATACAATCAATTCTAAGTATAAGAAAATATTTAATCAAAATATTGTGTTATAATTTCAACGCAATGTTAAATATTTATTTAATAATTCTCTGGCTTCCTTCAAAATTCCTTCAAAACAATTTTTAAAATAAACCCAAATGAAAATTAAAGGCAAATCGAAACATTATAGATTCATCTTTTTTATTATACATTGGCAGTGATATTTTTTGGGAACGACATGAAAAAATTTATAAAGCAAAAATATATTTTAAAAAATGAAAATTTTGCAACGAACTTTTAATTTCCTATGCAATAGATAGTTGATATTATGAGTTAAACTTACATTCAATTGCTTACAAAGAAAATATATATCAAAACTAAATTATATGCTAAATTTATTAAAATTAAATGGTTTGAAACTGAATTTATAAAATTCACCGCAATACATCCACGTAAAAATCTAATGGCAATTGCGCATACAACTTTTAAAACGAAACTATGCTAGAAAAGGAAATAAATGCGTTAAGAAGTGTCGAAAGATTTTGCGAAAAGAACGCTTTAATTTCTTCTTGCGATTAATCCATCCCGATACTGGCAATCACAAGAAGATATGCACTTGCATTTACTCGGCGCGTACAGAAAAGTTTCAGGACAGAAAGGAGAATGGAACGAGAAGAAGATAGAAGAGTGGCCCAATAATTCGCCTGGGTCCCCGAATCAGTGAGAACACACTACTAAATCGACGATCTACGTCGCCATTAACGGCGCTCCCATAACAAACTCCATCGACCGAGCCATGGAATATGCCGCATGTGCACGCGTATTATCGGACTCGGGAAATTAAGATACCAAGTAATATTATTACCCTAATGAATTAATCGATAGCAAATAAATCGTAGATTCACTTTATGAGTGGCCTTGGCATGTGATTACCGTAATGCGAGGCCTTCATTCATCCACCGAGTAAATGACATTTAATTTTCAAAGTTACGACACACGCGTAGCCATTGCCATTATTGAGAATAAGCATATTTGCTCATTCGCAATAAAAATGTTTCAGTATACGTGAATGAGCAGTCGAACCTTTCGCAAAGATCCGGGAATTTATGCGAATAAGTAAACAAACCATAATCAATCGAGGCGAATGTAATGGAGAAGGACGCGTGCACCTGACAGCTTAGCTAAAGAAATAAAGACTCGGTAGCCGTTTTATGAGGAAGCGACATCATTGTATTCGTATGTATGCGTATCCTCGCATTTAATGAACGCATGCTATCTTTCTCTGTCGCGTCCAAACCCTCACGCAGATTTTTTTGATGTACTGTTTACACATCGAGGTTGAATGAAGTATTGCGATGTCGATTTTGCGCATCGGAAGCTATATCGGATAGCAATGGTGGCGCCACCCTCCCTCCCACCCCACCCCCAATACCTACCGCAAATCGATTTGTATAAAAAAAATTTTTATACACCTACGTGGGAGGAATATGAGCACGGTTTTATACAAAATTCTTATAAATATTTTCTAGCGCGCTCAGATAATTTTCCCTTAAATTTATTGCAATATACGAAAAATGTACTGTGAATGTATAAGAAATTAAATACGAGGGAAACGGCGATACCAATTTGTAGATAAAAGTCATAAATACTGCAATACTACAGCCACATATGTACGGAACTATAAATAAATTTTCATTCTTATTCCAATACAAGTTGTTCATTGTGCGATAGCATTTAAATAAAATTTGTTTTATTAATAAATTATTCAAATGACGACGGTGCATTTCTTAATAGTTTTAACTAACTCAATAAGAGTTATATGTATTTTTTAATGTGTTTCAATAATTACAGTGTTCAATATAATATATCAAAGTCATCGTTCAATAAATAATGTCATAAAATTATTTTATATTATAGCGAAACTACTGTGAACACTGAAGTTATAAATATAATCTTATTGAGATTTTAAATATAAAAAATACAGCTATAATATTTTAATATAAGGTCGGGCTTTTACTTCTACAAATTTGACGTTTAAGGATGAAATTATAGACAGTGCAGTCATATCGAAATCCCGTATATATTGAAAATTTACATAATAAGCAAATCTCATATCAGTTTTTCAACGCACAATTATTTCTCTCGCTAAAATGCATAATTTAAATTTCAATATTCATTTAATATCAGCATTAATTATTAAATATATTATTTGGCCAACATGTAATTATTAAATGAACAGTATGAAATTATATATATATATATATATATATATATATAAGCTTATCGTGGAAGCGAATATATAATGGAGTGTATAATGGAACTAAGAAGCAATGTTGAGGATAAGTAATTCGTGATCGGAAGCAGAATTGATCGCATTAGAATTATGAGATAGATTTATATATTATTTGCACGTGAAAATAACATAATTTTAGTTGCTCTTTATTACTTTTCAGACTTTAAAAAATTTTTTCTCTAATATTTTTTAGAAATTTTTAACTTACTTCATAAATTTCTTAAGCAATTTACGCCTTTTTGATATCTTAAATAATACTCATTTAACTGTATATAAATCTAAATAAATCGGGTTATATGTGATATTTGATGACATATTTAAAGTTTCTTTTGCTAACGAAAAAGTTTGATGATATACGATATTATTTACGCAGTGAATGAGAATTGGAAGAAAAGACTTTAGTCTTTTTTGTCTATTAAATCTTTATTCAATAGATACATTTATTTTCACATTTTTAAATTACATTTTATTCTCAAATCACTTAACATTTTAAATATTTGCATTGTATCACTCATTTATTACGCCATTATATGACTTTAAAATTTTTAATTTATCACAAAAAATGTTAGAAGAAAGAAGTCTCTGAAAAATTAAGAAAGATCTCCTTTTTAAAGTGTAAGTAGATTAATTATAGGGCTAATCATTAAGGTAATCTCGAATCCTTAATAGTCTAATTGAAATATTGCAGTCGATTGAGAATCGTGCAAGTGTATTATCTAAAAGACTATTTTATATGATTTTGATCTTATTGACCTATATTTAGAAATTGCATAAAATTCAACTTCATAATTTATATTGTTAATCTCTTAAATAATTCATTGAATCAAACTTTCTAAACTTTCAAACTTTTCAATCATTTACATATGCATATATATATATATATATATATATATATATATATATATATATATATATATATAAAGAGAGAGAGAGAGAGAAAGAGAGAGTATTAACAAATTTTATAAATCAAGCTACCTTTTTAAGTTTGGAAATAGTATAAAATTCTCATACTTTTATCGAACTTATTACTTGAAAAATGATCACTGAAAGGACAACTTATAATTGTACAGAATATTTTTACAATATACGAACATAGAATACAAGTGCGCGTTATTAATTTTTCAATGCTCTGTATTTTTAAATATGAAACTGTATTAATACTTAACTGGATTTCATTGTAAATTTTTCTGTTAACATAATCATAACTGTAATTTAATAATTGGGTGCATAAATAATTTTGATTTTACAAATTAATAATTAACTTTATGAGAATATTTCGCTAATATGTCACTAATACGTACATAGAATATTTAATAACGTTTTACTAAAATTATTCAGTCATAATAATGGAATTAAAGTATATTAATTGACTTCTCAATTATAAATATATTTAATTTATAGTTTATTATAATATTTAAAATAAAATACATTATTAAGCAGTAATTTATTAAAAATGATAATTTAATAAATGTAATAATTTCATGTATTTATGCATTTGGTCAGATTATTTTAATTCTTTCATAAAAGATTTTTATTTAATTTATGTTAGTAAATATATTATTGATTATGCATATAATTAAATGTTATCAATATATTTACTCAAGATGTCGTACTAAAGTATTCTTTCAGAAAATAGAATACCAAGTGATTTTAAAAAGACCGACATAATATTGAAAATCCATTATCAGGTTAAAAACTTGAAGCTTCCCGTTTGTTGCTTCTCTCTCTCTCTCTCTCTCTCTCTCTCTCTCTCTCGAGTACAATCTGTCTGCTTGTCTCTTTGTCTTCATTTGTGACACTCTGAAATAAATACACTAAATGAATGATGAAGGATGACCTACCTTGTAGAGGAAAACTTAAATCGGGAAAACGCGTGTCGGCAGATAGACCAACTTGGGCGTTGAAGCTCTAGGACAAAAGCCCAAGTGGAATGAGTTAAGAAAGGAAATTCAAATGAAGTTAAAACGAGCAGGCACTAAGAACAAAACTTTATCGTACGTATAATAAGATTCCATGATTGCAAATTTGCAAGAGACAGGTATAATAAGTAAAAAATGATTGGTGGAAATATAAAACACAATTGTTCGAAATAATTATAATTTTATCCAAGTAAGTATTATCCTATACTTTTCACGAGAATTTTAGTAAACAATAAACTTGATATTATTTAATTATGCCTTATAATAGTAAAAAGTGTCTTGTTTTATGACAAAAAAATTTGTCGTAAAAATTATTAACATGTTTGATTTAAAAATAATTTTTATAATCTGTATAAATATATAAATAGTACAGATTTATGTCTTGAATAATTTTAGTAGAGTCGCAATTGTCTGCGAATAATTCGCCGAGAAAATGAGTGCAGAATATTAAAAACCAAAAATATCTGTAAATAAAAAAATTCTCCTAATAAAGACTGAGTTTAATAAAAGTTGTATTGAGAATTAGGTTTGTTAATCAATTTACAAGGCTTTAATGATATTAAGAAAGTAAAATAAATCAGTAATTAATAGATAATGGCTTAGTTGTGTAAAAGTTAAAGTACTTTATGCAAGGAATACCAGTGTCTAATTAAAATTTTTGCATGGAAATGCTTCGTTTGAAGTGAATTTTAAAAGGTATTTTATTCCTCTGAAAATGTCATAATAAAAATCATTGATTTTCTGTAAAAATTCAAATCATAATGAGCATCAATCTATAATGAAGTATTATGATTATAAGAAGTAATTTATAGTACATTTTTGTAAGATTTTCAATAAACTATTCTTTGTATCAGTGATAAAAAATATAAATTATAAAGAAAAAATCAGATTACTTGATTCATCAATTTAAGTTATTGAATAATATTGGCTCAAATACAAATTAATTTCATAAATATTGATTATTATCATGTTTAATATTTTCTATATTATTCACTTCATTCGAAATTTTGGGAAACTGTATATTAATAAATAATAAAACTATTCCTAGATGGTTGTCGTTAATCATCTTAAGATATTCAGACAAATATATTAAAATACTATTAATTAATAGCCAAGAGATTATATATTGTGAAGAAATATATGAGTTTGTCTTCTAAATTGGATATTAGGATCACGTTAGTTTTAATAGGTTTGAGGTTCCAATTATTATTAAATACATGAAATCCTGTATTAATACTAAATCATTGGAATTTTTAATAAACAAAGTAAAAATAAAAGAAATGCATTATATTTTAGACAGAATTTTATTGTCAATTTTTATTTTTATGTAAATGAAAATTATTATTAGCGAATTTAACTTGGACAAAAATAATTGAAAATAAAAAAACTCTTGTATCATTGCATCTACAACTCTGACTGCTTTTATAATTTCCAACAAATAATTCTCGTAAAAAACTTCTATATATAATATCATATTTATATAAATATAATTTACATAAATATAAACAATAAATGTAAATAGATACATATTTGCTTTAATAATCAAAAATTTTAAATACGTATTCAGCTATAATATTATAGCTGTTCACCTGGGATTCTTCATTTAATCTTCTTAAATCTTATTAACTAGTATAAATCTAAATATATCACATTTTTGTATAAGTAAATTCTTTTTCACAAATTATTATTATGCCGCCTTTTAGAAAATACAATTTACATTAAATAGGGTGTATTAAATAGGTATTAAATTAAATATTAAATATTAAATATTAAAAATATAAAGTATTAAATATTAAATAGGTACATTAAATACAATTAAATAATTTACATTAAATAAATTACATTATATATTAGCGATAATACACGCACTTTATACTATTTCCATGTATAAATGACATTTATAAAATTATTTGAACTTGAAAACTTGATAAAATCAAGTCAAATAAACTATTCTTTGAACACCATCTGAAAAATATTGAAAGTATATTTGTGATCGATTTTATATTGAGTAGCTTATTAATAAAACTAAATTTTCTATAGCTGAAATTGAAGGATAAAGTTGTCTATTATATTATGAATATTAACATGCTATTAATTATGTATAATATTTAATAATGATTATCATTTTGTATTCTAAATTCTGGTCTTATTAGGAACAATTGAATGATTATATAGAATATATAGAATGTGTGATATTTGAATATTTACGCTTTATCATTATACTATATGGATATTTTAATTATTCCATTATTATTGTTGAAGTTTTTTAATGTTCTTTAAAGCGAAATTTAATTAAAGCCAATTGTTTGTTTCAACTAGGAATTACGTTAACGAGTTCCATCAGAAATATCAAGTGTATGATTAATTTGTATTTTGAAAGAATATGTTAAAGGTGTTAAAAACTTGGACAAAGTTTCGTGTTCAATGTTTCTTATATATTTTATAACTTATCTACTAATATATCAAAAGTTTTATGTAATTAGGGACCTCATAGTACTAAAAGATCTAACATAAGTTAAAGCAACAAAAATATCGTGTACTAGATATCACCAACTATAAATTGCCAACACAATAATATTGTTTAAAATATGTGTATTTCATTAATAATAAATTGTTAATAATTTGTACAAATATTATGATGTAATGTTAATAATATGTAGATGAGCATTCATACTGTTTTCGAACGTATAAATTGATAGAACGTGATAAAATAATAAATAGAGCACTTTATATCTTTTTCAGGATGAGAAAGAATTATATTATAGAAAGCTTGAGATAGTCGTAAGTCATAAGGCGTCCGCTAGGTCAACTATTGCTTACAATAGAAATCCATAATTGCTAAAATTTCTGCTGAGACAGCGCCTTCCGAAGGTATTAAAGTTAAAAAAGTAGAGTCAAAAAAAAAAAGGTTTGAAATATCTTCATGTTGAAAAATCGACAACCATTTATCCAATTAAATTTATCATAATTGTTCAATTCATTAGATTATAATTAATTAGGATACGATGAGAAAATATTTAGACTATTAAGTCTAAGACTCAATGATAAAATGAATTTTTTTAGCTCATTCGTAAACGTTACTTTTTATTTTATGAACTTTTCAACTTATATATAAACAATAGCATTTTTATACTTAATTAACTACAATGCAAAACTTATTTTGGAATTCAAGCAATTTTTGCTATTGAAACATATAAATATTCAATTATGTTCATTTAAGAAAAAATATAATTTCCTATGTTTCGGCAATTGATTTCGTAATAAAATTATTTTAGTAAGATTTTTCAGACACAGAAATGTGTACTCTTAAAAGGATTTTAAATTGTTTATCAATTAGTAAAATATACTAATAATGAAACATTTTTTAATTTATTTCGATATGTTTTATCTGTATATACCATTGATACATATAATAGTAAAAATTTGTTAATAACAAAGACTTGAGTCTAGGTAGTTTGATGAACTTGATACTTTGCAATTATCAAATACTTATCACGATAAAAGCAAATAGATGATTAATAATTTTGAAATATTTTTAAATTTAAATATTTGTGATTCATTAGAAAATTTCAACCTCAATATATTTGTAAGTAATGAGTTATGCGTAATACAAAATTCCATGTGATTTTTTATTAGTGCATATGAGGTAAACTTTACAATTATACTGTAAAATGCTCAATATATATATATGTATGTATGCAAAATTATGCAATTAATATTGCAAATGAAAGGGAGGGTTAGAGAATAAAAGTAATCATTTGTCAATGTTTTCGATAAGTGAAATTCAATTTCCAGTCATTCAATAAGAATAACAGTGTTTGCAGAACAATTTTCCATTAATGTACTGTAAAAAAATCTAATAAATGAGAAACAATAAAGATAAATGTCGTAAAACGTGAGCCTCCAATTTAGCGCAATAATCAATTACCTACTAAGAAATAGCTAGAAAGAGAGAGAGAGAGAGAGTGAAAAAGAAATCTCCATCGGTCTGCATCAAGCAGACAATTGAGATCTGATGTCGGTTGAAGATTCTGGATTTATTGGACTAGAATTATAAATCGGAAAAGAAGAGCAGACGACTGAAATATAAAGGATCGATTGTACGGGGACTTCAATACTTTTTTCTTCCATTCTTCTTTTTTGGAAAACTTTAGTCCATATAAGGGCAGGTTTAATTTATAAAGGAGATCTCAAATAAATGGGGTCCAATATTTTTCCATTCATTATAAGTCTAGAAAATCTTACAATAATAAAGCAAAAATAATTTATAATTAAAAGTAACTTGAGCCGTAATAATTGTCGATAAAAACGATGAGATTTGTACTCTTAATCGCTTTATCCGCCATTGTTAAACTTGGTAGCACGAAATTTCTATATTAATAATATTTTTACACATAACGTATATCAGCATAATTGGAGTATATTTATTAATAGATAAATCCAGATTAATCTATAAAGGTGAACTATATTTAAACATATATTATATTTAAAAATTACAATTTGTGTGAATTAATTTTTTTAAAATACAATATATGTATAAATATAATCTGCATCGATGGATTTTCTTTGAAATAACCGAGTAGAGTTGTACAATTCGTACGAGGATAAGCAACGAGATATTTATAGAACTAGGAACGTTAATTTCTAATAATTGATTTGAGACAAAAATGACCAAGTGACGGTGAAGATTCCAGATTAATGTTGAATAAATAATATGAGGATGAAGGCGTTTTATACCCTCATCAGCCAAAAATATATTTCATTCGATGGGCTGCGCGGTTTTGTCACTGCGTTTTGTCCGTCAATGAGTGCTTGCGGTTTTTCTCGTCCGGATTGCCGGTGACGGGGAAGTTTGTTTCCGTCATGCAGACACGTACATTAACGTTATTACTTGCAATTGTAGACCACGTAACATCGATTATCCGGATTAAGCGTCCAGCTCTTTTACATCTGCAATTAAATTCTTCTCATTACTAACACTGGATCGTGGATGTTCTTATGTTTGCTAATTTGTGCGATTGGTCGCATAGATGAAAATATAACTTTACATTAAATTATTTATAATAAATTATGACCAAACTGCTGTTTAGCAGAAATAAAGTACAATTATAATGTTTATTGATATGCCTGGTCTATAAATTATAGTAGCGTATGGGCTTTAAGAACTTTATATGCTTTTAAAGTCTATTTTGCTTCTTGTTTGTATCTATTTTAAATTTCGGCTTAAATTAAAACATTTTAATATAAATTCGGTAATTTGGTACGATGAAGGAAAATTAATCGTGAAAATCTGTATAAGAGTGAGTTGCACGATAGAATTGAGTTGATATCATATTTAAAAAATTTACTAATAAAAAAATTAACCCCATATTAAGCTAATGATGTTTTATTGTTACAAGGATCAAATATTTATGATATTAATGTACTAATCCTTTTTTTCTTTCTTTCTTTTTTAACAATATTTTTTTTATTAAATTTATAATTCCTCGCAGATAGAATTTGTTTAAAAGACATAAATCCTACGTGCATTGGGCACATAAATATAAATAAAACTCAATTAATTGACAGAGGCGTGAAGCTCTCTTACTTGATTAACAAGTTATTATAATATGAAATTTGTAAAATATTTTTACTGATAAATAAACTCATAAATTGAAATAGCAATATGTCATTTTCTATACTGTACTGTATATTTCAAAAAAAAAAAGTGTTTTACAAAAACCATGGAAAATGTTAATAGCTGAGAATTGCAAAAATCGTAGAAAAAACCCACAAGGGAAATTTAAGCATCCAATCCTGGTTTCATCGAAATTCTATCTTAACTAACTTTATTGCAGTTCAACGGCTAGAAAATCAACGATTTTGTAAAATATCGTTTACTTTTTTCCTTAATTCAGAATTTTTTATAATATTTAAAATGCATTATTCATACATAAAATATTTCTTATCTTTCAACATTACAATTTCTTAAAATTTCAAGCAATAAATAAACCCTAAAATAACTTAATTGAAATTATTTTAATCACTGCACTAAGCTCTAAAGTTAAAAAGCACATTATTTTAATAGAATTTAATATTAAAATACGAAGTACCTAAAAGTATCTACTGTATAATTTATGATAACAAGCTAAATATTTTATTCTTTTTGCATTCTCCATTAATTTCCTATACATTTTTATCGTGCAATGCAAAGTAAAAGAAAATTAAATATAAAATTATCACTATGATATAGAATTATAATATAAAAGAAGAATATTTTAAACTTTCATATACTTAAATATTATTAATTAATTTTTTTTACACGATCAAATATCAAATAATAGATCAATGCATCAAGCAATGCCTTAATATTTACGTATAAACTCTATAGGCACACCTTTGAATTATTAATATAATTTTTTACTCAGCTATTATCATGTTTTAAATTAAACGAAAATTAAAAAACAAAATTCGAATTTAAAAAAAGTAATAATTAAGAAAAAAATTTACTTTAAATATTGGAAAAAATTCAAATAGAATATAAAATTAATTATACAATTAATGGGAAATCAGAAAGATAAATACATATTGTAGATAAAATATGGATAAAAATTGTAGTAAAATTATAATGATCTATGAGCAAAGTATATTGCTTCATTGTATTAAATTTAACAGAAAAGGAAGCCGAAATAAAAGAGAAAAAGTTATATTTTAAAAAGTAACCCTGCTTCCTTATGACAAAGGAAAGAATAAAGATAGGAAATAATAAACGTATCTTTTCAAAGATACGGATTACAAACAAATACTATAATATATGTGCATATGTACAAAACATATATAAGACTTGAAAAACTAAAAAATGTCGAGTTGCGCGAGAATATAAGGGCGAATACTTTTTCTAAAATCTTTTGAAAAAAAATGAATGAATATTATACAGCAGGCTTAGTTCTACAATTAGATATCACAGTGAAAGAAATTCTTCATTGACAAGCAGATATTAACAGACCAAGTATTTGAATGAAAATTAATTTTTAAAAAATTCGAAATGTACTTATATCATCAACTTGTACATAATTTTATTTCAAAAGGGCAATAAACTTATCAAAGATTGTAGAGTTAAAAATATTTATCCAAATAATATTTACATACATTTACATACTATTTTTAAACAGTTACCATGAGATTAAGTTTCTAATTGTCTTGAGAAAATAGTATTTCCACTAGAAATAAAGCAATATTGATCAATGCAGTCGTAGATACACTCTATGAATAGAAAAAGTACAGTATAAATGAACATAAATTTCTAACGAATGAAAGATTACAAATTTCTTTTATAGTTTTGCATATTTGACGTAGCACAGGTGCACGATTTTACGCCATGATTATGATATGAAGATAAGTTGAATAAAAGGGAGCATCGACGTTTGGTTGGGACGAGAATGTCCGTTACAAAAACGGAAACACACGGATTCTATTCTCGAATGAATAAAAGCGTCCCAACTTTTTCGAATCTTTCTTCTCGTGCGTAACAATGGCGGACTTTTGCATTCTCTATGAAACAGCAGATTTATATTTAATATATCTGAGTCTTGGATACTTATGGAAAAAATTGAGAAAAAAAATTTGCTTTGACCAATGTAAAAGACATTTCCTAATATTTGTTTATGAAATCTGATGAGCATTATAATATTGGATTTATAAATCATGATTTTCAATACGACGGCTTTAAAAAAATCACGAAAAGGCTGAATAAAATGCATTTTACTTCAATGAAACTTCTGTCAACCAATAAAAATTTCACGATTTATAAGTTTTAGGAAACAATTGCTGAGATTTTTATTATTGATATTAATCAAAAGTCTGAAAAACCTTTTCTCCTTTATACATACGAAACCAATTATTGTAAGATATAAGGACGTAAATGTATGAGTATTCATCTTCGTTTCCTATCTTAAATTTAAATAACATCACTGATAAATAATTAAAAATAACGTTAATGATTTAATACTATGTTCTTTGAAAATTAGCATTTCGCTTGATAATAATTTGCGAATACTCGAATGTTTCGGTGAAATTATTGAATAAGTTTCAGAAAACGGAAAATATTCAATTGCCGGTTATGTGATTATTAGTTATGTGAAACGTAGTCAAATGTAGTAGTGGTGTTCTTGTTTTTAAATCTGGACGATTTCCAAAGCCAGGTACGTCTATCTTTGCCGCTCTCCCTCTTCTCTCTTGCTCCTCTTATTACTCTATCAGTTAACTTCTTAGCATTTTCTTTTATTGCATCTCGTGTAAAAATATTTTCATTGTCTTTCCCGGAGCATTTTTGGCGCATGCACTTCTCTTATGATCCTATGTAGTCTGATATAATTTTTTTTATATTTCCTTCTTATAACGTTATTTTGCGTTATAGCGTACAAAGTTTCTGTTTCTCTTCTTCGTGAACTGGAGAGAGCTCTTAGCAATTGGTTACATTTATGCTTAAATAATTATGAATAATTGTCATTACAAAACTTTGTTTCTTCTCTTCAATTATTTATTATCCGAGCCCTTTGTGTTAACAAATTCAGAATTTATTATACATATTATGGTAAAATTACAATTAATCGAAATACTAAATTCATATTATTCTTTTTTTAATCTATTTTTATTTACTTTACCTTACAACACTGATTTGTTTTCGAGTCTTTCCATTAAAAATAAAAAAAAATTATTTTAGTCTTATAAATTGCTTAAAGAATAATATTTTTTAGCTACACTTTAGATCTTTGCTGTACTCTATATTATGTACATTCCGTCTCATGTCGAAATCGATGGAATTAAATTGCAATATTTTGCTATAAAATTAAAGCCAATCATTAAGTAGAATAAGTATATGTCGAAATTTTCAAGCCCTAGATATGTAAAAGACATTATTTTGAAAAATCTCTCTGCGCTTAATTCTGATTAAATTCATTCGACTAATAAATCTGCGCATAAAAAGTTTATTGCTATATTTGAATTTTTATTCGTAGATGAATAGTAATGTACGTAAATAAGAAACTGTGATAATAAAAATCGACTTTTTAATGATCATATACATTTATTGGTAGAGTGGCAATATATCGTGAGAAACAATTGAAAACTCTAATAATTTTTCTAAATTTTCGCTTCGCAACTTCTAATCAGTACATTTTATATTATATAATTATTAAATTAGATTATACAAGATACATTTCAATAATTAATTATTAATTATAAATTCTAAATTCTTAATGCGCAATAAACGGTTGCATAATGTAGATAAACATAGTATGGTATTTGTATTAGGAAAATTACTTAAATTTCCCATTCGTTGAAATACTCTCGTGTATCCAATCGTTAAAAGCAGACACGCGGGTATAAATGGATGGTATACCTGGAGTTTTACAATCAGCCGCAAATCCAAAAGTGGCTATACCGATAAGAACATCTTTGCCATCTTCTTTCGTTGCGAAAGGATCTCCGGTATCGTGCTAAAACATACAGAATTAAAAAATAAAAAAAAAGATTGTCAAAAGCATATATATTTCAACTTTAAATAAACACGAAAGTATATATATATATATGTGTGTGTGTCAATAAATGCTAAATATTCACAAGAATAATATTGTAAGTAAATACTGTAAAATGCGTATGCAACTATACACAGTACACAATGTTCCCAAGAAATTTAATCATTTCCTTCTTTTAATTTTGTTAATTGTAATTTCAGTTAAATATTATAGAAGACATTATTGGGTGGCCAATAATAAAGAGGATATTATGAAAGATATTACCAAGCAGTAGCCTTGATTCTTCTTAGTAGGTCCAGTGCAGAATCGCAATTTGTCAAGTAAATTCAACTCGTTTGCGTTATCGCCCAATAAATGTTGGATCAATATTTGACACTCATTATTATTAATGATTGGCAATGTGACAGCTTGCAACGAGTCCGGTAAATTGGGTTCCATAATGTACTTGAGAAATCCAAGGCCAGTCACAGTTCCTGATCCTGTTGGGATAGTTTCCGGCTGTGGTAAGTTGATCGGTGCCACGAATTTGTTAAATACGAATGGAGTTTCCACTTTCATAACTCCAATGTCATATGGACCAGTTGGGCTATACATTCACTTTATTATAATAATTATAATGGAAATATTTATGAGATACAATTTTATTTAATCAAACGTTTAATGAGCTTTCGTTATTTGTCTCAGCGTAGACCTTTTTTAACACTTAATCGCTCGTTCAAGCATATAGAATACATTAATCTCTTCTCTTATTCTTCCACAATAATAATTACAAATTATTAATGTGAGCCTGCACATCAATTAAAATGTATTATCATATATTATTATCAATGACAATATTATAATGATCCAAAGCAAGATCGAAAGACAAGTCAGCAATCGTGCGTTATAAATCATAGTAAAATATATTTGCTGGCACAATCCATGAAAGTGGTTTTTACGTGCACATATAATTAAAAAGAAATTCAATTAATTGTAATTATAAAAGTAATCTAAAATCAAAATAAAATGAAGGAAATGTTAATTCAAGTGTATTAACAAGTAATATTGATATATAATGCAATTCCAATACTCGAATTTGAAAAAAAATTCATCGCTCTTAATCATAAACATAAATATGTCAAATTTTTTACCTTCTGAAAACTGTAATTTAAGTTTTATTAAGAACTTGAGTTTTTTTACATTTCAATACTACAGAGATTAATAAATCTTTAGCTTCTTTCGAACGGCATTCGTTTTATAAAAGATGTGCATAGATATGAAACATTATTTTTAAGTGAACTGTCACGTACATCATAATTTGACTTCGTCAAATGTGTATGCGTGCGCGTTCGAGTGCGTGCCTTATATGTGTAAATATATGTGTGTGTGTGTCTACGGGAGAAGCATACGGGTGTACAGATGGAGATGCGTACAAGCAAGTGTTATTTGTATGCGCATACACACGCGCGCGCGCACACGCACGCACGCACAGAGAAAAAGTGATTTTTAAATATAATATGTTCACAATAAAATTGACATATTGAAAATATTGAAACAGTATGTGATTTATTTGCAATATAGGATAACGTTAGATGTATATTATTAATATTTTTAAAGTATGCGCGTGCTTTTTATCTATTGAATGAGTTTAAATTGAATGCATATGTTATTTTGAAAATTTTTTCAAAAAGAATATTAGTAATTTCCAAAATAATAGCACATTTTTTTGATTTGCGTATTATAATCAGTCGTCAAAATTAATTTTGTATATATTAACCAACTCAAATCTCATTATATAATAATATAGGACACGTGAACAATGACTGACCTATTATATTTAGGGTGAGCAAAAGTTGCCGTTATGTTTGATATTTGCTCAGTTTCTGAATATCGTCTGTAATTAATATTTCCGACTTTAACAAATATATCACCGATATAATTTACTGAATAAATACAGTATGCAGCCGTGAGTATCCATTGATTGTTTAAAATAGCTCCGCCACAAAAGGAATTGTCTGCCTCATAGAATGTTTCTTTATAATACAAACTCACATAATATGGATATTGACCAAGTTTTGCATTTTCACCACCAGCGATACGAATAACTGTCTTAGGAGCTGTAAACACGTAAATATTAACATAATAAATGCACATTATCAATATGAATTTTTAAAAAAAAAAATATTAAGAAATTATGTTTGGCAATGTATATATATATATATATATATGTACACAAAGGAGAAAACAGTATATCACATTAGAATCATAAAAATTATGATTCATCAGATTTTCGATTCTTTACTTGAAACGTTATACTTTTAACTTTTAACGACATTTTAATATTTTTTATACTAAATTTGTAGATAATATTTTTTATTTAAATGTTATAAGACTAAACTTATCATGTTGCGATTTGATTAAAACTAGATCATTCATAATGTGCGCGTGCGTACGCACTCAAACATACACGCGCAATCACACACACATATATATATATATACGCACTATTGTTATATTAATCGTGTTATTAATTCATTAATATCTTCACTTTAAAATTATTAATATTACAATAGCAGTAAAAATCATTTTTTAAGGAAGAATAAATCATTTACTTTTTTATATTCGTTATCATTTGCGTTTTTCTTAGAGTCGAATATTGTGAGTATCATAAATCAGACTGAATATTCAGCAAATTCAAAAGCTTTTACTTGGATGAAATATTAAAACCATTGTATTTAGGAACTATTTTTTTTTTCTTTGATTTTTCATTACTATACCATATGATAACGTTAATAATAATATTTAATGATACTAAAAATTGCATAAATATCAACTGTTTTCAAGACCGTTCATAATATCTACACTTTCTTTTGATTTTATCTTTGAAAGAAATCTTATCTTAATATTAAAATAAATTATAATCAACTAAATCGTGTTTTCAATCAGATAATCGATTTCGACAATGTAAATCAATATTTAGACACTTTAAAGTTCGGAACGTCATAATAATTTTTAAAATTAAATTAATAAGTAGTGAAATTAATAAGTATGAAAAATATTTATAATTTTCATTTAATTTTTAGAGCTACTTTTTATGTCAGTCATCGCAATATTGCGTACTACAACATCTTTCGAATAATAATTTAGGTCTTGTTATAAATTAATTTTCCTGCAAAGCAAAAATTTACAGGAATAAAGTAATTTTTACCAACAAAACATTTACAAAAGTGTAGGAGTATAACATTGTTAAAAGGAAGTTTTAGTGAATAAGTCGATAAAATAGTGCTAGATAATAAGTAATTTTAAACCTGTTTGTGACGAGCAAAACATACACATACAGTTAAATGACGTGTCTTATACAAAATTCAATATTATTTATTAATGAAAATGACAGAGGATATAATATTTTTTAATTTGATATAGTAGAAATATCATTATGTGGAATATAATAGTTTTACTTGACTTGCGTAACAATGAATTTAAATAATTTAAAGACTTTGTCCATTTTATTACGTTCATATGAAATACTTCATTTTATTTTCCAACATTTTAGTTAAAAATTGTAAATACCTCAAGAGCGTAGTTTCTTTTTCTTTCTACGATATTAAGCAATTATCACGCAAATATTATCAATATAAAATAAACTGTTGTGCAAATATAAAAAATGTTTTTTTATAAACTTATTAATCAACGCAATAATATAATTGTAGTATATTTATATATATATATATACCTGTATAAACAAATGCTATGAAACAGTAGAAGATTATAACCTTTGAAATCATCTTTCTTTCTGCTGAAGTTATCGGTAGTGGATTATACTTATTTATATATAATTCAAACAAAATAAACATT
The DNA here is from genome assembly GCA_030522565.1 of Ceratosolen corneri. NCBI lineage: Eukaryota > Metazoa > Arthropoda > Insecta > Hymenoptera > Agaonidae > Ceratosolen > Ceratosolen corneri. Next base: position 31,752 of record JAPYYT010000044.1, on the reverse strand, counting down.
TCGATTATGATCATATTTATCTACAGAATTTTGTTTGCACAACTGATATATGACAAATATAAATATCACTTAAGTATTTTTCCTAATGTATAAATTAGATATTCCGTGATTATATTATATATTTTATGATTTTACGAAATTTATAATTATAAATTTTTCACACATAAAAATACATTTATACGCATTTATAAACATACAAATAAATACGGTGAATATAATTTATTTCACTTTAATATCAAATTCAATTATATCAAATAATCTTTGAAATCTCTTTATTTTAAGATTAAAAATAAATCTCCCGGTTATTGTATTGAAATTGTGCTGGCTTATAAAAATAAAGTCTTAAATTAAAAGCTTAATACACATTTACATATATACGCTATTATTAAAAAATAAAATAAGCTATATATGTTTCATTAAATTGTAAAATTTTATTTTATTATTTGATCATATCTACAAATCGTTTTGAACTACTACGTTTTAAATTTCATAAAATAAATCTATAATGTACAAGCTACCGGCTGTAAGATTATTTAAACTTTATTATTATTATTATTTATATGTTTGTGTGCGTGCGTACGTGCGTGTGTGTACGTGTGTTTGTAATGATTATATAATTTATGTATATAATGTTTTAAGTTTCCCATCGAGTTAAGATAATGAAAACTTAAAAAATATATATATACATGTATATATATGTGTATATTTTTTAGTTTTACAACTTTAATTGTATATTCTAAATCTTTTAGTATCGCTGGTATGCAGAGGTAGTGTGCTTTTAGAATACTTTGTATGATAATTGGCTGATTTAAAATAAAGTATAATTTTATTATTTGCTTCGAAAAAAGAGAGAATTTCAAAGTAGTTTTAATCATTTAACGGTTAGTGATAATAAGAGATTGTGAATAACTAAGAGGTAAAAAAAGTTATCTTACGATATAAAAAAAAAGTTTTAAAAAACATATGAAATTCGCATAACTCCATTATATCATTTTAAAGTTTAATGTAATGATATTTTATTGATAGTTTTTGAATTATCCAAAAAGATATTTTATTGTTTCTAGTATTATTCATCATATTAAACCTTCAATTTTCAGCTTCAACTTCCGCTTTTAATTAAATATAGATAATTTAACTGTTTTGTAATAGTTGCGAGCACAATTAATTGCTCGCTATTTCATTTGACTTTGAAAGTCACATATACATATATATATATATTCTGAGAATTTTTGCAGCTTACATCTAATGTATTCCACTCTCTTTGGAATTATTGAAATCTTATTATTTAACCTGGATTTGTCGATTTTGATATTTATTTTTAATAACCGCGATAAGAGTAATAACTACCAGAGCGACAACTCCAGTAGCGTAAATAAAGCATAATTAGATCACTGACAAGTTCCAAACATGCTTCGTCGTCAACCTTTAATCTCCACTTAAATAAAATACTTCATCAACAGCAAGGAGCCACATCAACCTCCAATATTTGCTCTCTCAACGTACTCGCAATGTCCGTCTCTTTTACCTGCAAATGTAATCTAATTCTTTGCGCCTCGCGCCAAGCCCCCAAACCTCAATTTTCATTCTCGCTCGTTCGATCTCGTTTCTCCGCTCCAGCAATATCCTTTCGCTCCTTTCATTAATCACGTATATCCCCACCACCGGGGACGAGCGCGGATCTTGGGGTCCGAGTTCGATTCCTCGACGACGGACGACGAATCGACATCGGTGGCGGTGAGATGATGTCGAAGCTCTTACCGAACAACTTGCCGAACTCGAGTTCATGGCGCTCAGTCGTACGAGAAATTGGATTCCTCGTTTTTTCGAAGAAATTTACTTGCTCGCTTGGCGTCAGCTAGACACTCGCTTATACGATGTCTTTTCTCGTGGAAAACTTGGGGAAGTGTTCGGCAGAAGTGTAATAAATTATTTAGCGAGTGCAATTAAAATGCTCGCAAGAAGTCGCTTTATTTGCGCTGAGGAGGAATTTGAAAATTGTTTGTATAACGATTAGTGTATTGCGTCGGTGGAACTAATTGAATTTGACTCTAAAAATAGTTGATTCGCAGATGACTAATAATATTATTCATATCAACTAACACATACTAGCCGACAGTGATTTCTACGATTTGTTGTTCATTGAAATTATGCTTTATGTGCACATACACACATTGATGATATTGTCGTAGATAAAACAGGAATTTCCAAACAAATAATATAAATTTCATTATTCATCTGTTAAATATTTAATGTGAAATTTTTACAGCTAATAGGTAAAGTGTTTTGTTTAATGAAATAAATCGTACAATTAAAATGATAAATTAATAGATTAATTAAAATACGCTATTTGTATAGTTATTGCTTGTATAAGTGCTTATAAATTCTTCTATTTTTCCGAATAAATTACACATTATTCTATCTCAAAAATTGTTCGATGATAAATTCTTTAATTTTCTATTGAATTTTAATCATTAATGTTCTTCGATAGAATTATTTAAAATTAATGTTAGATAAGCAGAAGTTATAACTTTTATACTGAAAGCCTCTAATGTTTAAATTACTAATCAATTTACAAGCGATGAATAAAAATGAAAATGAAAATTGACTCACTTGGTAATCATCAAATGTAAACAAACGGATATAATATTTTTATTTGATTTTTTTTAATATCTAATATTCTCCATATTTAAAACAAATATTATTGTTCATTTAATATACTTCAACATTTATAGCAATTAATTTAAATTCATCCAGTACTCATTTTAAATAAATTTCAAATTGTATTTAGTTTTAGCCATTTAAAAACGCACAACGAATTAAAAACTTTCTGATGAATAATCAATATATGTGCGCGTGCTCGTGCACACACTTAAAAACCCAAGCACTGACAGTGATACGCGCATGCATATGCATGTGTGTGCACACTATGCAGAGACATTTTTCGTAAAAATTAATCAGTCGGATTATAAAATGACTTTGCAGTCTTTAAAGCGAAAAATATATGTCATTTCAAATCGCTATTTGTTAATATCGCTTGTAATTTACATACAAATACTGGATTATATAATTATGTTTATTATCGCATGTGATTTATTTGCTCATTAAATATTTACAGAGCACATCTATTCTTTACAATACGTCCTTTAAATCAATTATACATTTTTTTTTTCAGTACATATTGTTCATTGTTTAAAATATGCATACACATGATTATTGATATATAATAATAGTGAATCACAAAATTACACATTAATTACAGCAAATTACAAACAGGAAAGAAAGATCGTATGAAAATTTGCCGGAACTAACTTTTATTAAATTACGTTGCGATTATTAATGCAAATAACATATTGGCTAAATAAAATTAACGTACAATGTAAATAACTGCTCAAAGAATCTTTTTAGCAGATTTTTCCGATTTCTTAATTTTTTTCTTATATCAATTATGACAAAATTGTATATTATTTACGAGAGAAAAATAAACTAAACTCATTAAAATAATATATATATATATTATATTTAAATCATAAATATAAATTAATAAGAGTATTTTTAATCGCGTATGTGATACTCAAAAGTATGCACTTGTATACATATTTTTTTATATAATTCTGAACTTTGTACAGAACAAGAATTTTTTTAATTCCACTTTACTGGACAAATATCAAAACTCACTTGAACTTTCCATAATATGACTGGCATCGATAGAGCGTTGTATTACTTCTTATGTGGTGGGAATAAATAGAAAACTTTTAAAATGATGACAGAGAAGAAAACAAGTAAAAATGATGAGAGAGAGTGAGAGAGTAAAATAGAATGAAAAAATTAGTATTACATTTGAAATCGAACAAAATGAATAGAATTTCAGTTGAAACGTAATTAGATGACAATGAAATGTTCAATTGTGAATAAGCACGCAAACTTTTTTCATTATATATAAAAATAAATATTCAAATGTATTGCTTGTCACATCCTCTAAATTAATTTTTAATTATTGAATAAGAGAAAGATTTTTATATCGGATTTTGGAGAACTAATTTTATCTTTCATAACTTTCAATAACACTTTACTTTACTTTAATAATCTAATAACTTTAGATAAAAGTTTTCAATACAATTAAACATAAAACGTTTTTAAAAAACTTCATGATTTTACAGAAGTTATTTTATAGTATTTATTACCTTGTTATTTTATCAATATTAATATAATAAAATTAATATTAATTTAAATATATTAGAAAAAAGATTACAAATTAATTTAAATAATTTTAAAATAAAAGTTTTTCATTTTCTCGTTAATTTCAATTCTTTTTAAACTTTGAATTTCTAAATTTGAGAATAGCAAAGAAGTGAGTGGTATAAAAATTTTTATGCAATTACTAATTAATTTGTAATTTTATCTTTGTACCTGATTCGTATCACTTCATTTTCAAGAACCAATCGTTCTTATGTGAGCATAAATAATATGAAATCCTTTTACAATATTACAAAGCTTCGAGGCAGTTTTCCTCCACATTTATATTCCTTTTAGACTTCCAAAGTTTTTCGTTATCTATGTTCTAGAGACTTTGACACTTTCATATAACACTTTTTCATACTTTTTTATAACAAAGAAAAGGCATAAAAAAAAAACTAATGCAACAGCGACTCAGGAAAACAAAGAAAAATAAAAAAAAAAAAAAATGGTCTGGACAGATAAGATGATAGAGAGCAGTGAATGACTTAATCTGGTTATTAGTCATACAATATCAAATAAATTTAGAGTATTAAAATTATATTAAAGATAACTACCAGACGTTCAATGAAATACATTAAAAGTTCAGATATAGTAATACGTCGTGATTTGTCTTGAAAATTCGGATATGAAATGAATTATTGACTTTATTTTTTATTTTAAATTATTCTTAAAGTTTATTAATTATGTATTGCTACTAGTTGTTAGAAAGTAATTGGAAAATTGCTTTTATTAAAATTGCTTGTTTATTTTGATATGAACTATATTTTCATTGGGAATCATGTTAATTCTTGACAAAAAAATTTTAATAATATGACTACAATATGGTAAAAAATATAGCTTTACATTTAGAAAAATATATATATTTACTGAAAATTTATTTGAAAATCAATATTAATTACAGTTAAAATTAATTTAATTCAAGCAATATATGTTAAACCGAAATAAAAATAAAAATAATCACTAAGCTAATATTTTTTCTGCACTAAAATATTGTAAAAATGTTTTGATCCTCTTTCCACAATAACAATACCAACTTGGATATTATAATCATATATATTTCGGTATTTACTGTAGAATAAAAATTTAACATTAAAAGTTTTCTTTCTAAATCTGCTTTATTTATGTTTGAAATACGAGTATAAATCAATTAAGAACATTCGTAACTCTTCAAAATTGTTATAAATGATTTTAAACTAATTCAATCGACTTAAAGTGCAAAATAATTATTATGGAATAAATGATGTTACACATTGTCAAACAGATTAAGATATAAAAATTTGTAAATAACAGATTTTATCTGCTTTCTAGGATTGATAAAGTCAAAAATAAGCAATATTTCACGATATAATTATTTCATAAAATAACAACTTCTCCAAGACAACATTTCAAAGTATTTTTTCAATTTGAACAATTTATTTAATTTATTTCAGCAATTTATATTTATTTAAACAATTTATACTAATTATAAATTCGGAAATCGTTATAAAATCGTGTTAAAACGAGAAAAATGCAATAAGTAGCTTATCAAATTGATATCTAATCTAATTATATATTATAATGTGTGTTTAGCATTGTTCTTACGATTAGATCTATCTGTAAAAAAACTAATTACTGGTCATGTAAAAGTATAAAAAGATAATTCAAAGTCAGATAATATATATATATGCGAGTTATAAATATTAAAACCAGCACTCTTATCATAATTTAACATTTACCTGAGCCTTCGTATTATATATATATATAGTATATAGTATAGTATATATATATATAGTACATATATATATATATATATATATATATATATGTATATATCTGTGTGTATATGTATATATCTGTGTGTATATGTATATATGTACATAGGATAGTTTGTTACGGATTCTCACTTATGCTTCGTCCGCACTCTGCTTTCACAGTCCGTTCACACTTTACGCCAAACTATGACACTTCACATTCATAAAGAAATATTGATATATTATAATTAACAATGCCGTATTGATGCAAATTTTAATATTATTATTAGAAAGCTACAATAGAGAAAACGAGATATTTATTACGTGATTCTATTCGATGAAGCATTTGTTCAAAAATTTACCGTTTTATTATACAGTACCGCTTTTAGTAATCATACTCGTAAGTATTAATATTATCTGTTAAATTTGTGGACGCTGAGCCAATCGCAAACAATTACAAAGCGACATCGAAGATTCTCGTTCCGAAACGAGCTCCACTACTCCGGCACCGTCACTTCACCCAGTCACACAGCAAAAAACAATTTACCATTCGCGTGTGCGCTTTCGCTCACGCACCCACGCGCACACACGCACACACACCTGCCGAAGAGTAGCACTTTCGGCACGAGGTACCCTGGACTTTAGCCTATTGGGCAGTCATAGTAATGGTGATCGACGCTGGGGCTCTCGCAATGTTCCATTGGTCGTCCTTTTCTTCGCTATTTTATCTCTAGATCACAGACCTCGAAGGCGAGCAAAACTATATATATGTGTTCTCAATCCTACTAACGCAATCGCAAAAGCCGACAATTTTTACACTATTCTTCATCTTTTGCATATGGGCTTTGTCATCGTGCCGAAGGCGTCGTAAATTATATGAATATATCATACGTTTAATTTAAATAAAGAAGCAGGACGTGATTTTTTGCCGATAATACGTTGATGTAGATGGAGTTGAATTTAGTAAAGTTTAAGCTCGGTATAGTTTAAATTCATTAGTGAATTTCATGAAAATTAACTAATGTACCATCTAAATTTAACGCAAAACTGAACGAAATTTAATGTAAATAATTTCATTTAATTTATTGCACAGAGTGAAGTTTAGAATATCGTCGTGTATTCAGTATTTTCAAATTTATCCAATAATGTTTGGCAAATGATCCCATCTTTAATGCATAGGTATTGATTTTTGTTTATACCATGTAATATCAAGAGTCAATGAAGCTTTAAATAGTTTGTTCTACAGTTAATGGGATTCTGTACGAAAAAAAAAAATAATAATTACTAATTTATAAATGATTTTATAAATCCACCTTTATAACATGATTTAAATATGCGCATATTCTGTACAATTTGTATAACGAACTTTTTTCAATTTTATAGTTCATTTAATCTATTCAAAAAATACAATAAGAGTACAGTGTATATAGTGAGAGTATATAGTATAGTAAGAAATAATCTGATTTCAATACTTTCAAATTAACTTTGAGTAAAAATTTTTTTTTATAGATTATAAGATAATTTTCATTATTCTACCTTATCTAGTTACATAAGATATTCGAAACTTGGAAGTTTCAAGGTTCACATTCTTCTATCCTACGAGATTCCTAGTATTGCTTCTCCCAGTCTATTTAAAAGAATGAAAAATGCATGCTTGAGATGTTTTACAAATAGCTTTTTGAAAGTATAACTAAAACTTTTGCATGCGTGTCATTTAAATTTTACCTCATCAAGCTCATTACCACCACAAATGATGTCAATAAAAAAAAAAAACCATACAATTTCGATACTCTTCACGTAGTTTAATAATAATCGAGTACTGAATTAATTATCTTACTATGGGAGTGCATGGCACGAAATTTAATGAAAATGAGTTACACACACACACACACAGACACACACACAAAAGACCGACAGTATAATTATAATCATTTGCTTAAGTACTAAGGTATTACTAACATATAATCAGTATAAAAGGTGAGAGCAGTTAAGCCGTTAGCAATGACGAGTCATTTAGTTATGTAGCCGACTCGCACTGCGAGATCAACAAAATTAGATTTATTTAAATTAAAGAATTAAAAGCAGCGAGATCATTGGATTATTGGAGGCTTAACGTACATTAGGCACATTCGCATACACAGTAGATTATCTTTACGATCGTTTGTCCGATAACATTCTACGCTTAATTTTTTGTTGATAGATCGCACGTGCAATTATTGCTTTCCTATCTTACCATCTTGGCAAATTTAAAAAGAAAAAATCTATTAGATAAAAAGAACAAAATTAGAACAAAAATTAGAAAAAAAAAATTAGAATAAAAAGAAAACCCTATTAGATATTAGATTACTTGTATAGGAAGGAAGCTACTACCTATTCCTTTTTCACAACGATGAAAGTTTAATTTTATTTAGAAATATCTCGACAATCGAACGCCTGTTGAGAAAATAAGGTTAATGGCTATTGGATTCAATTTTTCTATTCGTCAGCCAACAATTAAATTAGACTTTCATTTGAGCCAGTTTGCAAACATACTAATTCCATATTTCACAATATGTATATATTAATTACTAAAATCCGTAATGTAATTAGCTGCATATTCAAAACGAATTCATTAGCTATTTTTAAATCATATCTGACGCTATCCCATGCATTTTGCATAAATGCGCTACATAGCCGCATACTATATATATGCACATAACTATAAAAAGTTGTGTGTTTCTACAATAATAGTATAAATACGTGAGGAATTAAGCTATTGCTTTACTAATACGCGTACATTATTGTTTAGAAAATAATTAAAAATATGATAAAGTGACTTATTTAGACATATAGGAGGATAAGTTGTATTGTAATAAGTTAATATACTATCAATATTAATAATGCTGATGTTGCGTTCAGCAATTTAAATATGTAACACAATAATATGATCAGCATTAACAATTCAAACTAAGCTCGTTTAAATGTATGTGTCATTGGCCGATATGCATAGCTTCCAAGAAATGACTGCTGGAAAGAGCCAAATTTCCCAATAAAAGCTAAACTCGAGCGTATTTAAAGAGCGAAGGAAGCTTTTCAGCCACAGCATTAGATGACCTCGACAACAATTCTTCCCTTAAGCTCTGGAACACGTAACGAGCGCAGGTAGAAGCGAAAGGTTGGAAATAGTTTAAGGTCTTACAGCCCACGCCGCCAACAATACTCTTTGGAAATTTTGCCGATGCGTGGGGCCCAATGATCCTTTATCTCAGTCTCGCGAGCCAGGCTGCGGTGTTAAATGGCTTAATCACGGATGGGCAACTGCTGTCGCTTTAGCGACAGAGACAAACAAAGGTTAATTGAGGCACGGCGAAACCACCAGCCAGGCCCACACTTGCCGCTAAATTAACTTTAACGGCGTTGATTGATACGCTGGTACATTCGATTCTATTTTACCATTGTCGGTTGTTCCCAAAAGTTTCAGCAATGCCGTGCATTTTACAATGTAATTGTAAGTATATGCCGGGCTTCCTTTTTACGCTCGAATTATTGCAAGAGCGACAGATCGTCAATTCGGCATTTGAGCCGAAGAACTTTTATTTAGCCATCCCACTTTAGGCATAAATCTCGCGAGAGGAAATAGTCAATTGAATTCGATTAATCAAAAAAATATTTTCCATTTGCGTATAGTTTTCCTGTTGTATTTTTTTAAATTTTCTTCTAATAAATATGCACCGATGCGTTCAGCTGACTAAATCAATTTTAATGATAGATAATACAATAAAATACAATCTCATTTGTAGTGTTTTAAAGTATAATCGTATTGGAAACATAAAACCAATATTGTTGGCGGTGATAATTTCAGAAGGTAAGGCTGAAAGAGCCATTGAACATAATTGGATGTATAAATTGACAAATTTCAAAAGGATAGCTTTCATGCCTAGTAATAAATAAAAATTAATCTAAAACATTCAAAACGCCTACTTGTTAAGCTTTAGCATATGACTCGTTATTACTTCGAAATAATATTAGTTCACAATGTCTTTAAAGAACGTAAGGGCGAGATTGTCTTAACAAACGAAAATTGTAATATAAGATCATTAAAATCATTTATAATAGCAGTCAATGCTCATTTTTATTTGAATTAGATGCACACGAAATTGGGAGATAAAAAAAACTCATAGATTGCATCCAAAAATTAACAAAAATGTATTAGTTTGTGTATGGTTTCACTATATAGATATATTATACCTTACTACGCTCTATTAGAACACTTCACAACTATATGCTCAAAATATTTTCATATGAGAAAATTAATTTATCATGTGAGAGCGATAGGTCAAGAACAGAAATCATTAATAAGAAGAAAAAATTTTTTAAAAAGATTTTGTAAAATGAGTAACGGTGAAAGGTGAGAAAAATTGAGTATTATTACCGCTAGTGGGAGCTTAGTCAGAAATATAGAAAAGGAGATCAGAATAAATATTGATTAGTGTACTTGCGTAGACCTGGCAAAAACAAAAATATATGTCTGCCATTCGTAATACAAATATAAAAAAAAAAAAAAATAAGGCGTCAAAAATAGTAAAAAGAAGCATTATCGTAGTAATGCACAGATACGCCATAAGCAAGAAATTTAAAGAGAAGAAGCTGTTGTAAAATTTAAAAATTACTTTGCAATAGGAAATTTCGCCAAATAGGCAGAAGTAGAAAACAAAAAAAGAACACGAAATAACTTGGATTAAAAAAATGATACAAATACATCATGATTAAAGCAAGAGTAGAGAAAGCCTGTTAGAGTTTTCAGAATAGAGGATTATTAATAAAGCCATAGACGTATCTAATTATTACATAAATCTTTAAAAAAATACGTTGTAAAGACTATGAATGCATGACTTACTTTTTAAGTAGCAGAAATATTTTCAAGTATCTTTAAGAAACTAGTATAGATATCTTACATTTTCTCAATTAGAATTGATAGTTAATATTATAATAATAAATACTTCAAAGTTAAATAATAGATTAAAATACATTTTAAATTAAATAAAACGATTTAAATGAGACATAACTACTAAAATAAGAAAATAATTTAATGTACACGAATCGTCATTTTCTTAAAATATACATAAAATTATAAAATTCTTTAATTCAAGTGAATTATCCCAGATAAATTTAAGTTAACTTATCATAATTTTAACAAGAATTATTAATAGATTAACCATAGCAGATAGTACACTATAATAAATGATTTTTTGTTTTTAGGCTTTTATGCTTAGGTTTTATTTTTCGACAATTTTCAATATTTCGCATATTGTAGGTCATTAGTGCATAAATTGTAAAAAATAAATTCAATTGTAAAAATGTATACAAGCTATTTTTCACGTTTATATCGAAATATTTTACAAATAATTGTTTGGATTTAAATGCCAATACACAAAAAAAATTTACGTATAATAAGTTATAATCCTTTTTTGGTTACCTCGCTTGCAATTTTTTCTACAAGATCTAGAAATAAAAGAGATGGACGAAATTTCGAGACATTATAACGCTGAGATATCTCTTCTGTAATACCAAATGCTTTTAAAAATCGCACCCTTCTATCCGAAAATATAAAAAAATCAGTGGAAATAAGAATAAAATAAATTAGAGAATAAAAAAAAATGGATTTCCAGAAAAGTAACACCCGCGGGGCATACTTTCATTTTATTAACATACTTTGTAATAATAAAAGTTTCTATTGTTCATTGCCCTACTATAGATCATAGAATGAATAATTTTTATAAAAATAACCGATTGATTCTTCTCAAATATTTACCGTTCAAATTTATTCAAATTCGTACTTCATTTGGTCTAATTGGCATGTATTATATTATTCATTAATAATTCTAAGATTTAAAAGAAATTAATTTCATTTTTCAAATAATATAAAATTCATGGCACATTGTATTTTATATTGTATTTGTATATTACAATTATTAAAGGATTCCGCCGCGCGTACATCAAATAATTTTTATTCTTGTGTGATTATACAGATCAGGTTGAGTATTGCAATGAGGAACATTAAAAATAAATAACATTAAAATTTAATAAAATAAAAAGCACGATTGTTAGTATGATTATTTATAGCTAAGATCAGATTCGTAATTTATAACTAATTTGGCAATCTCATTAAATAATCTGAAAATCTTTGAATCGATCAAGTGGCAAAATCATGGCAATATTTTCACATAATTTGTCATTTTTAAGTAAAAGATATGCAAAAGAAGCATAAATAATAATGTCCATCGACTTTCTCACGTAAAGGAGTACTAATCATGCAATTAATTTTTATCGTCCAATTGAAACTTCCAGAAAGTAATAGCTGACATAGCCAATATACGAGTAAATAAAATAAATAAAAGAAAGTCGGTTTTATTATTTGAATTTCTTTAATGGCCTGAGCCTTTTGACTTGCACCTATACATCGGATGCCTAATTACTAAACTTGACTCGGAAAGAAGTTCAACCTTTTTTTTGTCGGTATAACAAGCTCCCGTTTTTATGTAACTCGAAGAAGTTCTTTACTGATTGCCCACCTATAACTTAAAAATCCTCGACCACAAATTATAAATAAATAACCTAATTGGTTTTATTTTTCATACAATTGAAAATTACATACACACACTACGCTGACACATACTAATACACCGCATGTAATTCCAATAAAATCGATTATAACCAACTTAAATACTCTTATTATGGTTAATTTTCAATTTGCATTTACTGATAAATTCTTTTATCCTTTTATGTACAAGTGAGGCGAATAAGAATATCATTGAGCGATAGTTGCAGACTGATACAATAGATTTGTGCAAATTGATTTGCACAAATGACTTGTAACTATGAAAATAATAATTATTTTTATCGCCGATATTTGACTGCGAAAATAGCTGTTAAATTTTTTTATTTCCTTGAAAAAGAATCGATTGTATAAATATTGGAATTTCTGTGAAATATAAAAGTTCAATGTAGAGTGAAAGTTGATAAAAATTAAGAACGCACGAGAATGATATGATTTTGAGACTTTCAGTGAAAACAGAGATGAAAAACTTCTATGTTATCGGGAACTTTTTTACGTGCCTACTTTTTGCCTATGATATTACTTTTTATTTTTATATACGTTTTATTACTAATCTTCAGTCACAAATATAAATAAAAGCAATAAAATAGAAAACATACTGTGTTGTCGTTTATATTTTATTGAGGAAAACATCAACTTACATTATAAAAATATTCATCATAATTTTAACATCAGAATTAACAAAATTTCAAACTATTTTCCTCTGACAAAGATTAATTGTCTATATTTGTCCACAATTTTCTATATTCTGAAAATATATTTTCTTCTCTATCTACGCTTCGTAATCTTTCTCTTGAGTTTGTAATCTTTCTAAATTGGATAACGTAACTATAATTGTTTGGCTCTCACAAACACTTGGCTATGCCATTCTGTAGAATCACACAACTATAAGGCAAAGGACATTTTGGCCTCAGGTATAATCGACCATTGAGCTTTGCAAGCAAATATTTCTCCTCCATTACATGGTGGTGTAGACTGATTTCGGTTAGCTTTATTTTTTCGAAGGATTAGCATGGACAATGCGAACCAAGCAAATGTAAATGAACAAGAATGTATTTGCTCACAATTACTAAGCTAAAGTTGAAATAGAAAAATGATTTAGAACAAATTGTTTAAATTGAGAAAAATGGGCGTTACTTCTTTGGTCAAATAACCAACATTTTCTCCATGACTTGGTTTCAAATTATAAAATGTTACAACTTGCTTTTACACGATATCTTAGTAATGCTCTTCAAAATTTAACTCGAAATAATAAGATGTTAAATAAAATAAGGTTTTTGGCTTTAAATACATATTATGTTAGTAGCTTCATTGAAATATTGCGTTAAAGTAATTTTATAAAAATAAAGCACAATACATGATAGCGAATGAAAATAATAGCTACCAAGTTATTCTGTATATTGTTAACAATTTTATACTGTACAGTTAATAATGAGAGATTCGGGATATTTGTAGGTTTGCAGAGATTGAGAATTGAAAAAGAAAATCAAGCCTTAAAATTGAATTTTCGAATTAAAAGCAAATCTTTGCCTTTGTAACCATGTTGAGCAATGCGTAATTTATTAAAAATATGACGAATCGCCGTATAGTTATATTGACAGAGAACCATAATGCGTCCATCCAAACACACGGCCTAAAGAAAATAAATAAAAGCTCAATTTGTCTAATGGAATATGGCCTCTGGATTTACTACTTTATAGCAGGTTTGAGATAAATGAAAAAAATCTCGTAAACTTACCAACACGATCAAAGGCCTTTAGTATTATATAGTGAGCAGCTACATAGACTCATGATGCTTTCAAGTTATGCACACATTTTTCCATTTTCCTACATAGGTACGAAGGGATTTGTTCTTGTTAATCTTTCATTGATATTTATAATTGTGTATGCACTTTCCTGAATCGTGATCGTATTTTTTTTTATATTAAATAACAGAAACACTATACGTAATACTTTTTGTCACACTCGTCACATATTCCTATCGTGTATTTATTTTTTTATCTTACATACTACGTTCTTATATTATTTTCAGATTTTACGTTTATTTAAACATTATTTCTATAATACGATTATTATATTGCATGGAGAATTATTTGTGGCACGAGAAGTAAAATGTATTAGTACAGGAAAGTAAATGTACGTTATAATTACGCGTGGAAAATTTAGTCAATATTTGTAATCATAATTTCATGTAAAAAGTATATAGATGTAAGCCAATTGATTTCAATGCAAAATGATGTATAATACTAATTAATACTTTTTTAACGTTACTTTTTTCATTAAACAATAAAAAGATGAATAATTTTGCAACAAACGATCGATTACATTTGTTAAGTTACAGTGTAAATTGTTTTCTCTTTCATATCAATCATATTAGTTTAAAGATTAAGTTATGTTCCCGTAAAATACCTTTGACAAATCTATTTCGTGGATTATAAAGGTTCATGAGTTAAAGCAATATTAAAGTATATAAGCACTCTATATTAAATCTTAAAGTGAAAATTATAGGCATGAAATATATTAGATGGAATGAGAAATTAATTCAACTAGCCACGATTTACTTTTTTTCAACATTAATTAGTGCAATTATAAGAATATTTATAAAGACTTAAGGATTTGGGCTATGATGTATATATAATATAAGAATGTCTCGTAACTTGGATAAATTTGAATTTACCGATTCCCTTGAAAATTTCATTATAAATATTAAAAATTAAAATGTTTCAAAGTAATACGAAATTACAAATTGCACTTATTTGATAAGCAATAGAATTCAGTTATTTATGGAAATTTATTAATAAAAATTCCATTATGCACATTGTTTACTTCTATAATAAATATAATACGTAGTAGTAATAGTACAATAAAAATGAAAAGCAATGTTTACATAGTATTTTTACAAATCAGACTTTATATAGAATATGCAAATAAGTTTATTCGTATAAGTTAACAATAAAAAACAGAAAAATATTCTTTTGAATAAGAATAATAAAAAAAAATATTGAATAAGAACGTGCGTACATAATAATTCATGGGAGTTCAGTAATTTACAGTGAGGTTTATCATGATTTAGCAATTCATTTTGAACTACTCGGATAAGATTTAACCTAAATTACTAAGAATTAGTTTGTTAATATTAGGTAGGAGCACCCACTTTCAAAGCTCCTTACATCTTTATTCGGATTATTCAATCATTGCAAACTGGTTGTATTTTCAACGAAGTTGCGTATCGTTCCATTAACATTTACAGCCGCGTGTGAGTATTCTAATCTTATATTATACCAATTGAAATTGTTAAAGTATAAAGGCATATTGGAAGTGGACGATGTTCATGTTCGCGAGAGAACGCATAAGAGCGCAATACCTCAATGGGATTCGGGAAAATAAAAAACAGTAGAGTAGTAAACAGCAGAGACGACGACTTTTTTTCGGATGAACGACTAAGAGTAAGAGTAAGCAGGCGTGAGAGAGACAGGTTTTCTGATGCTTATTAACTGGAATGTGGTATGCACATGCCACGCGCTCACCGAAAAAACTGTAATAAAATGTGGAGCCAGTGAATGAGGGATGGAAAAGAGGAGGGGAAATAAATTGCATTGGCGAGCTTAAATCCAACGAGTTATGTTCGCGTGCTTAAATTGCATTTCATGCGGCAATCCGCTCGCATCGCGTTTTCTTAGTTGACAATTTTCACAACCCCGCTCATCCCCTCTTGTACCCTCATTAATTCCATTAGGCCATTCCGTTTCTTTTTTCACGATGCACCGCGCATTTCATGCCACCTACCAAGACGAGAATCTCCTTCGGGGAATGGAAAGGGCAGATCTTTCACTCGCTACTAGAATTATTCTTAAGTAAGTGCGCGCGTCAATTTCAAAGCCTAGACAAACAAAAGTCCAGTCGCGACGAAAAAAAAATTGAAATTACTACATCCAGCCCAGTCCCGTGCGCGTATTTTGTTTCTATCTATGATTATCGATGTTTTTATTCAAGACCTTTCAAATAATAATTATCCCTTTAGAGACTGACGTTGTCAAGATTGTCGCTTTCGAAGATTTCGTAGATCGTCGTCCGGCAATTAGCGTAAAAATTCGTTGACAGCTTGTTTTTGCTGTCCGTGCAATATCAACGATGCACCATCATAGTGCGAGAATTGGGATGAAATATCTTTTATAATTATAATGACAGGGGCAATGCAAGTAGTAAGTGAGGGAAATTTGGAGGTTTCGTGCAAATATGTAGTGGGAAATTTCAAAAACAGCAATTACTAGTTATTACTGTCCAGTACTCGGACGCAAAAGTTGCAATCTCTCATATTGTAGTGCATGATAATTCTTGGAGAAACGCTTTGAAACTTATTATTTACGAGCGGCTATTAAAATTACACTCATTTTTGGCGCTTCGTAATAATAAAATTCACCTCCCGTACTTTCAAGTATTCGCAATTTCAATGCATTTAAAGAGCGCGTCTGCTCGCCGGGAAGAGCAACGAAAATAAGCTGATAATGCCAGTGGTTTATTTATAAAATACGAGCATTGAGGCTTGTTTAAACGTACCATCGACAAATAGAAATAATTCATTGGGCGAAACGGCCCAGTGTGCATCCCCTGCGGTTCCACCAATGAACGACTCGCCAACGTTATAATCTGAAATCTAATTGATTATTAGAATCCCCTAGATTATTAGAATCACTAGATCGACAGAGTTGTCGAGCGATAAATCTGCAATAACTACTTGAAATTGTGGGGTGGGGGGGGGGGACTCGAAGCTCCTCGCTATTGCAGCGAAAGGAGCTGGCCAAGCGATACTTGGCCTCAAGACGAAACAAGGAAGGAAAATCGTCTAAGCCGCCGCCGCCGCCAGATTAGCAGGATGTAATTTTCGAGGGCGCGAGCGTAACGCGCCCGGCTTTTGATAAATTGGGAGAGAGGGGAGGGGGAGGAGGCGGAGGAGAGGCCTTTTGAAAGTGGTAAAGGCTCCTGGGCAATGGAGATTCGCGCGTCGGCCCGTCGATAAAAGAGGCCGGGGCCCCGCCCGTCCCGAGGTCCTTCGCATAATTGCAGTTGGGCGGCGGCGGCGGCGGCGGCTCGAGGAGCAATAAATCTCGAAACGCGGCGGTGGGTCCGTCGGTTGGGCCCAAGCCGCAAGCCGAGTTGGGGTCAGCCGTAGGTTCGGGCCCAGGTCGGCGGCTGCATTTCGCGCGTATTAATTTTCATAGTAGGCGTAGGGCGCTCGGGGGAATCGTCTGCCGTTGCCTCCTGGAAGTGAGGGCGACGTGGGAATCGGATACTTGCGGCTTTGGGCAAATGGGCCAATCTATTCTTAGGGTCGTCGCGTGGGGGGGGGGGAGTGTTGGGTTGCTTAACAATGTTCCGCGTATCGAGAGGACTTTTTTTCACGCGGGACTCGATATTGTGCGAAAATTTTAATTAAAAGCGATTCCTGGACGCTGCGTGGAAAAAGTCCTGCGCGCGCAAACTTAATTAAACGCTGACGATTTATTATTATGATAATTTGATGAATTTTTCAACTAGTAGCTGCATTGGCACTTGCATAGTGTACAATTATTATTTGTTCTCTGTTGTTAACAACAACAACAACAACAACAACAACAACAACAACAACAAAAATAACAATAGCAATAATTGAAAGTAGTGCGTTTAAATACTTAGATTTGAATTTGTCAGAGTGTTTCAATTATAATAATTCTAAATTACTCGCAATAAGCTAGGATAAAGATTTTTAATGGATTTGTGCGAGGGAAATTGGTAAGCTGACATAAAATTTGGATGGAAAATGAATGAATTCTTTTATCGGGTCACATTAATGGGAAGCTACTTTTTTTTTTTTTAAATCTCTTCAATAAATTAATTGTATATCAATTAAATTACATTGAATTACATTCATACGCTCTTTGTTGTCTAAATGTATCACGAGACTTGTTAAAACAGACAATTATCAATTGAATTATTTATTCAACTCATTTATTTTCCATTTATTATAATTATTAACATTTATTCAATACTGCTAGAGTATTGTGGCATTGATCATTTTAGATCGACATAGATGAGTGCTATTAGTGCAATACCAATGTTAGTAGGATTTTTGAGCTCGCGCGTTGATAATCCTAGATTGTTAATAAATTTAAATGTTTCATACTTAAATTTTGATGTAGAATTGATTTAGAAACTGTAATCCACAGTAGATGGCAGTGCTTCCTAGATGTATCGAGCAATAGTAATTACAGATCAATGTTATTTTAATTTCATAGTAGCATGAGCCACGTAATGCATGAAAGCTGCGACACTTTGCGATGAAAAATTCATATTTATAGATGAATCGTGTGTTAGTTGGAGGAAAAAAAGAAGAAACGAGACGGCACTGATAACGCGAAAGCCTAGCTTTTGGAGGCGAAGCAATATTTCAAAGTAATTCGTCCTATTAATTATTAAAGCAGAGTATGATTTTAATAATTCTTTACTACTCTTATCCGACTTTCAAATATTAATTCCCCAGCGAGAAGCCATTGATTGCATGTCGACTCATAATCAGCACAACCCATTTACAAGAACGAGATGATATAAAAATGCGCAGAAGGGTCCCGCCGCTCAAGTATTGACATATTTCAAGAGTATTGCTCTTTCGGCGGGTATTATTTATCAACACGGAGGCGCAAAGACGCTCAAGAACATTCATAAATAAAACATTGTGGAAAGGCGCAACGCCATTGTGCACACGGCATAATCCCAGTGACGTGCCAGAAATGTTGAATATTTATTTTATCAAATGCATTCACTGTCGCGACGCAGCATCTGGATTACCGTATGAATTGCTCGCTTTGAAAAAAGATCGAGTCACCGGCCATTTCTAAAGTTCCGCTTTTAATTAAGCCTTTCATTATTATTTAAGAATAAGAGCATTTGCATTTTCGTAGACCGACGATATTATTATTATTGCAACAGCAGGGCCTGGCACTCGCGATCGTAAGTCCGCGCCGTGTCTGACAAAATGAGAATTACGTACTCGATTATGTAGCAACGAAAATTTTATTCTCCTAAAGGTTTTACGAGTGAGTCTAAAGGTTCCACATTCGGCTATGTGATCCGAGCTTTGATAAATGTAGTAATAAGTGGTACTCATTCGTAAGTACAATTATTTGTCTTCGAAGAGAGAGCGATATCTTATCGGTAAAGGGCTCGATGGATTAATATTGATTATATATTCCGAGAGTGATGTACCAGTTTCTTGGAAAACAGTAATACTCCACTGACTTTCGGTTAAGACTTTTCTTATTTTGGTGGTGTCGCTTCCGCCTTCGAATCTCTCAACGATGCCCCGAGCTTATATTAATAGATTGAATTGCGTTTATTTATTACGTGACGATTGTCTAGCGCGTATACAAATTTACTTTTTTGCCTTCCCATGGGATTGCTTTCTCTCTTTCTTCTTCTCAATATAGGTTTCTGGAGCACTGCGATCATTAAGGGAGCAAAAATAAGTGCGCGTCTTTCAACATTTCAACACTCGCGAGGCCCAAATCTTTACATCAACCGCAGCTATTTTAGGATACGCTTGGCATATGACAACTGCGCTATGTAAAATCATTATTTTCCAGGGAAATGAAAATTTATCTACCCAAGGCCGCACGCTTTGATACAAATATTTTGAATATTTTAACCGTTTACTTGTCATTGGCTATCTGCATAAATGAGTATAATAACTCACACATATATACTCGAACAAAAACGAGCATCTCTCTATTTCTATGTACGTATGCACGAAAATGCAATAATACGCTACAAACTGAACAATACGATAATTATTTATTATTTTTTTTTCATATAACGATGAATATATAATAATTACAACTGACGTGAATTACAATTTTGGATTAATTAGGCAGAATAAGCTTCATTAAAAAAGCTCATTTTGTAATGCTTTCGCTTGTTTTGCATCATTCAAACGGCCCCCAACTGATACTGCGAGAGCAAAATAATTCAATTATTATAGCCAAAGTATTATAGAGCTCTGCATATAAAATAAAGCACATTCACTGCTCCAAACGTATATAGGCAATTTGCTTTTATTCATAAACGAACATTCATATGTTTAAATGATATTAACATGCGGATAGTTGGCGCAATTCCCTTTAATTGAAATCATTCATTCCAACAAGACTTTTTCAAGCAAATATACATATACGCTGATTTTTCATAACACGTATTCACACAATAGAGACAAACGCGTGACAAGTGGCCGAGGGGACTGTTTGCGGTTAAAGTACGCCTCACTTGAAATTTCGGTACTCTGTAGACTGTGTGAATTTGAGCAATGAATTACTTTTTCCTCTCTAGAGATGCACACCTTTATCTCAATTTCACGAGTCACTAAACGCTTCTGCTATTATAATTAGACGGTAAGAATTCTCATTGATGCCCCTAATTTTGCTAAATCTATAAGACTTCCTGTTCACTGGCCTACTGGTCTTATGGTAAATTTTCATGGCATGGGGTCTTGAAGTCTATATTGACATGAAATTTTCTCCGCAATTCAAATGCGTCTACCTATGTGAATTATTTATTTTTTTTTTTTCAATATTTTAATCTTTAATCACTATTTTAAAAAATTGCTCCAAGTGCTCGCTTGTTTCGTCGATAGAAATTTGTGAGTTATTTATGAAAAATGTACACTTTTTTTATTGAATGTAATATGATGAATTGACTAATAATAATTTATTTTTCAAGAGTAAAAATCATTCTTACGTTTTAAAATATTTGCGTTTAAATAAAAATCCGTTGGGAGAAAATAATTAATAATACAATATTTATTATGTTTGATTTGTTTTATCTATTGTTATATCTAATTTTTAATATGACACCGACATCGGCAATTTCTAATTTTCAATCGTGTATTTTCTATAGTATAAAAAGTATTTTCCAATACATTTTCCTTATGTATTTAATATGCATAAAATATATATACGTTTATTGCATTTCATGAAACTTGGAAAAATAAATTTTATATATCATCGGTAGTTTAGATATTATTTATATTACGATAGATATCATTTTATACGATATTTCAAAACACTTTATCCCATAGATTTGTGCGTAGATAACGTTATTTCTTTATTATAGAGCAATAAAAAATAACGTATAAGCACTAAAGTTAAAGTATATTTTCAATGCAGAATTAAATATGAAACCATTTAAGAACACCACGTGCAAATAAATCCCAAAGAAATTTAAATTTATTGAATTTATAAATATTCTTTTTATATATTTAAAGTATCGAGAGTTATTGAAAAAAGTACAATAAAAGCTCAAAAAATCATATTTATGTATTTTTGACATTTTAATATAATCATTGTGTGTAATTTGATTTTATTGATTTTTCCGAAAGCATAAAAATTCTAATCTTTCTCAAAACTTAAAACCAAGTCTTAAAACCAATTACATTTTGTAAAATACTAAATACATATATGAGTCAACAATTCTTTACTTTTCTTTTCAACACCACAATAACTTGGAGTGAAAAATTATTTTTATTCTTATAAAATTTAGATGCATGCGTGTGCATTCTTTTATTTATGTATTAATTTCAACATCACAATAACTTGGAGTGAAAAATTATTTTTATTCTTATAAAATTTAGATGCATGTGCGTGCATTCTTTTATTTGTGTATTAATTTCAACATCACAATAACTTGGAGTGAAAATTTATTTTTATTCTTATAAAATTTAGATGCATGTGCGCGCGCTCGCGTGTGTGTGTTGTGTGCGTGTGCACGAATGGATGGGGACACACAAATGCACGCGTCCAAATTTATTGAACATAAATATCCAAAGTTTCAAATCACATACTTTTACATGAAAATATATTCAAAGTAAATACATACTTTTCGACCAAATGTATATAATAGATTGACGAGGGTATTGTAAGGCTACAAGTCATGCGATGTGAGTTGCTCTCGTGCATATTTCCTCCTCCTCTCTCTCTCTCTTTCGTGCGGCGCCTTAGCAAAAGTTGCGGATGCTGCCACTGTAAAAAGCTGTCCCAATCTGTTCGCCTGTGCTATTGCAGATCGTGGCTGCTATTGTGGCTGCTATTGTGCCAACTATGAATCTCGACTTGGGCAGGGATCGGAGGTCCGAGCTCTCGAAGAATGTGAAGGAACAGTTGGCTCTAGGTACTATATACTCCATTGTCACATGGAATAAGTTTAATGTAGCTAGAAAAATGAGCAGCCCGATTATTTAAGTGTCATTGTGTATAAAAGACTGTGCTTATACTAACAATATTTCATTATCTTATGAAAATACTTTCATTGAATATCGTCGTTTTCCTCATATTTATTTATTGTGTCACAGATTCCTGCGAAAAATTAAGTTCCTCAATTACTCTTCGAAAATACGCTCGTGTTTTAATTACAGTACGATTTAAAAACTGAATATGGAATAAGATAAAGATAGCATATATATATATATATATAGAACTATATCATTTTATGTAACATTAATTTTTTTAACAAGTACTATTTTTTTAACAAGTAATATGTTTTTATTAAATATAAAACAAATGCAGCTAATATTTCGATTAAATTGATTATTCTAATTATATATATTTTTTACTCAATTTCATAATTAATTACATCCATACATATTCATTACAAATTATCGTTCGCATGTAAATTATTCAATGTTTAATTTAAAAATATTTATATAGATTACAATCGTAATGAGATATTTCTCAGATATTACAGATGGAAAATGTTATTTCAGCAAACAGTTCATAATCAGAAAGATAAATAGAATAAACCGGTACATCTATGCATACGTACCTATATATATATGTATATA
Organism: Ceratosolen corneri; assembly: GCA_030522565.1. NCBI lineage: Eukaryota > Metazoa > Arthropoda > Insecta > Hymenoptera > Agaonidae > Ceratosolen > Ceratosolen corneri. Next base: position 8,330 of record JAPYYT010000044.1, on the reverse strand, counting down.
TGTACGCACATATAAATTCGTAGCGAGAGAGAGAGAGAGAGAGAGATGCTTTTTAATTGCGCTGGTAATATTTAATTGATTTAATATTGAATGGTAACAAATATTGGCACGGAAGGATACGATTGTGCGGATAAAATAGTTGGCTGATTCGAGGCATTAAATTTTAAATTCCTTTGTGGCCTCATTTGCATGATAGCCTTAGAGCAAACGAGCTATTGCCGATCATTTAATTCAATTACCGTGCGAACGATTCAAATTAACAGCCACGCTAGATTTAAATGTCTTGTCGTATTATTTGCGCAAGAAAAAATATAATTCACATTTAACCAATGTAACGGCAAATATTTTTATCCTGCCAATTATTATTTTAACACTACAAGTTGTATATTTTTACACACTTTAATGCGAGAATATAAATTTACGAAATCTTTCTTTTTATTGTTTAATACTTAAGTAAGCAAAGTTGAAATTAATATAATCAATCAATGGCGAAAAATAATCGAACTGGACATATATATATATATATATATATATATGTATATGTATATGCACGTAAAGCATGCGTATGTTTATACGGATAAGGATTTGTTAAAGACCATAATTATAAAATCTTCTATAAAATCATTTTTCTTAATAATTATCTCTGCTGTACATGTGTAAGAAAAGTTCCTTGTACTAAAAATACCGATAATCAAGATAAGAATTAAAATGAGACATATGTACTTGTGTACAAGACAGACAACATGGTAATTATTATGAATGATTAATTCGGAAAATTTTATAATTGAGTTGTAGGATAATTTGTCTGTTTTCGTCCAAAAAATTAGCTTCGCATCGTTATATAATATTTATAAATCGAAAAAAGTTATAAAACTTTTTTAATGAAAGAACACATAGCCAACGCATCGCAAGAGAATAATTAAATATTGATTGCCGGTTCAACTCTCCTTCGGATACAATAAAAACTGCCGTAGATCGTCATTTATTATTAAAATAATAATTTGCTTCGTCTTAGCGATATTAGTTTGTAACAACATATCGTAAGCTGAATTCGTTACTAAGGCGACGACGCAAGTTTCAAAGGCTCACAGATTTCGGGACACTAAAACTCTATGGCTATTATCCAACTTGGAAATTGCGCATTGCATTGAAGTTATCAGATGCCGGGCATGACTGTACGTAGAATTAGTGGCCCTACATGTCGGACTACACCCGCTTAATTAATAAGCACTACTCGATTTTTTAGAGTTTCGGTAAACTCGCCGAGCATTCGTCTCCGACCCCCTCACGGCCAATTCACCAAATCGTGATTTTTCAATCCTAGGCAGCTTTTCTTTTTCCCCTCCCCCCCTATAAAACGCATTATTAATCTTTTGCTATTTTGTACAAAGGTTTTATTGTTTTTCGTTCTATTTTTAAACTATTGAATAAGGTGGATAATCGTTCGACGATTCCGAATCACGTGAATGTCGATTGTTCCTTTGGTACGTTGAAAATTTTTTTTGAAACAGTAGTTATTTAAAGCAGTCACTCAATTTCATTTCAATTCAAAACTCTATTCAGATTTTTATATTTGTTCGGCATTGTTTTTAGCTCGATTCTTTTCAATTTCATTGCAAGAATATTATTGCACTGCAAGAGTATAGGCTGACGAGAATGAAAATTTTACTTCGATTAATAATGCGATGAGCATGAAATTATGAATTATCAAGACAAATAATATTATACATAATATTTGTATTGTAAATAATTATTTTAACAATTTTCCGGTCAAACAGCTTGATTGGGTTTAAAATAGCATTGACCAAGCCAATTCGAATAAGACCAAAAGAGAGAAATAAAAATATTTTTTAACTATTAACTTTGCTGGAATTGTATTGTTGCTTCACTCGCTTCTGTAGTTTTCATTATTTTTTATGCGGACAAATTACTGTTTTTGAACTAACAATTGTTGAATTTAACGATTACAAACTTTTGTTTTATACCTAAATTGACTGTCTACCCAAGCAATTACCAACAAAGATATTTAATTATCTAATCGCTATCCTAATTATTTCTTACTAAAACACGATTTCAATAGCACATATCATCATCCTCAGATATTTAAGATATTTGTTGACCAAAACTATTGACCAAACTAAATAAATGCAGACTTTGGTTCATTAGACATTAGAAAAGCATTTCCTCGGTAGTTCAATACTGAAAATTCCAGCACATAATTCTAACGACAAGTCTTATCACTATGTGTCTACGTATAATCTACATTGTACTATGAAAATCTGCATATAGTACAATTAATTTACTTGTACAATACAAAAAATAAAGTATATTGGTAATATAAAGTCAAAGTCAATTGTTTTCTTACGTAACTTTATAACTTGACGCGTGTGGCTTATACCGAGTGCAAACAAATAAATCTTCGTACTTGGCAAAGTCGATGATTTATGATAATACATAATGTAATGTAATATAAAGAAATTATTTAATGACTACAATTATATAATCGCCGTATTTATTCTACAAATAATCCCGAGTTATAAAAATACGTTACATATACGGTGTGTCGATCTACATAATTCTCGATATACTAATGCCCATATCAATATTGTGGATAAATTCCATTAAGTAAGTAATCACATATTTGCAATAGAAATATGGTAAAATTGGTCATGCTAATAAATTTCCAATTATTATTAAAATCCGAAATAATACAATATTTCAGATATAATTCAGATTTTTCTATAATTCCAAGATATTTTTATATAATTCCTCTGCTCTAATATATTGTTAGAAAAGTCGTGCCAACCTTACTTTTAATTTCCGATAGAATTTACTCTTCATTATAATGATCAATAGTAATCATTTTATTTAAAAAAAAATTAGAATAAATTAAATCGCATAGAATATTCTAACTCAGTTATATCATATTGCAAGCATATATTATCGGCTTCGAATTTTCATTCGAACATTCAACTATTAAAATTATCACTACAGTTGAAGAATTTAAAAAAAATAAAGTAATAAAAATGAAAATAAAAAATAGAAGAATAGAAGGAAGATTAGTAATAGAATTAGTAATAGAATTAAAGTATTTTAAAATAACTAGGTAATTGGAAACAATGAATACAAATGAAAAAACATATATTTTATATTACGTCTAGTATATATTGTACGTACTATGACAAAAATCCAGGCAATTTAATAGCAAATAAGCAGTTTATCTAATTGTTATTTAGGTGTACTCGATGTAAATAGAAGTGACATAAATTTATTTGATCTGTGCGGGAAAGTAGCCAGTATTTTATTTTCAGTTTCAAGAAAATCTATTGTTATGAAGCTTCTTGAGAGAAGAAAACGGAAAACACGTGAAAAATGAAACGATCGCTTATTGATAGAACAGATGAAAAACCTTGAATAACGTCATCACGCTCAATGATTTGAGTCGACGTATATTTATTAATCTCTGTACGGAAGTACATTCTTTACCAACTAATCAAGACAAATCTTTTACAAATTAGCAGGGAAAATATACGTATATCGCGTTATTAATTAGAAAATGCAGTGCAATATAGTTGTGGAAGTGAAATTAATAAGTTATTTTTTTATAAAACAATTTTTCCCTCTGAAATTGTTAAAAATTATTTCTTCTGAGTTTTGAAATAAATTTACTGTGAAAAATGGATAATCACATTCTTCAATATATTGCACAATATTTATTGAAGTGAATGATTGCAAAAATCACAATTTTTAACATTGTTATAAATTTTTCATTGAACACGTACTATAAATTATGAATTCTTTTCGAATTATAACTTCTCTCTCTCCCTCTCATACAGAGAGAAAAAACGAGAAAGAGAGTGGAGAGAGATTCTTATAAAGAGTAAATATTTATGATAAATTGTAAGCTATTATATTTTTAAATTTAAATTATTATTCTCGTTATTAATTGCTTGTTTAATTATACGACGGTAATGAATTATCAAATTCATTATCGATTTAAAAATATTGAAATAATTAACTACAAGTCTAACCTCAAATTGTTAAAAATTATATAAAATTGCGTTGATAATTCTTTGTATACGATTCCATTCTATCTAATTTTGAAAGTGTTACGAAATATTATAAACCTCGCATTAAAATTTTTATTGATTTTACAACTGCTGACGTACATTAGCCTTCAGCCGCTATTAAATTTCTCAGAATTATATATTCAATATTTGATCATCGCCAATGTCAATGGCTCTAATACCAATATAATTACCGGCATATTTGTATTACGCATTCTTATAAATCTCTCAAACATCTTCCATAAAAAACCAGTTGATCTCAGAAAATTGATTTTTTTACGCAGGCTTTTATACTTTTTTAAGCGCCTATGTCGTATTCTTCATTTTCCGGATACTATCAACGACATGATAAAGACAAGTGTCTTTAAATTTTAAATTTCCTAGTAATATGAGAAAATTTTATTTCTCTAAAGTTTACACTATTCTTGCCGCCAGGTTTCGTAATACTCTCGTAACACAAAGTGAAGTGTCACTGAAAAATCACTTGGGCTTACTATTAGGTAGCGATTAACTGTCAAACATCTTCTCACATTTGACAGGAAAAGGTCGATGTGACCCGCGCGCACCTCATGTAGGCTCATAGTTTTGTAAATGAAATAAATTATTAGTAAAATGCCGATTATTGAGAGTTTGTAGCATGAGGAATCGAATGTTAATAGATTTACGCGAGTGTTTATGCATATCTATTGTGATATATAAAACTTTATCGTTATATGATTTATTGTATCATTGAATATAAAATATAATTGTCACAGTATATTATTACTTGTTGGTAGAGATATGTTAAAACGATTGCTAGAGAAATTTTATATATATATATATATATAACACATTTCATTATATTTAATTTACTAAATAAAATAGATGTATATTACAAGGCAATTAATAATACTCATTTATTTATAAAAATTTACACTGAAATACGCTAAAATGTGTCTCTTTTCGCCATAAGCTTTATTTTATGAATATTTATAAAAATTTTATTTGTTGTATAAATAGATACATTTATTTTACATTGTACAATAGTTGCAAAATCTCATTTATTATGTTATATATTAAAAAGCAGAAATTTATGAAAAATTAATTACATATAGTTTATAATTAAAATGTTTTTGATTTTTGTTAAAAAGATATTCATTTTTTAGTTTACTGAAACTTTATCGTACAATTATATTGTTTAAAAGATCATTTAAAATATTATATTGGAATTTTGGCTAAAATACAGTCTCATATCTTGAAACAAAAGAATGAAGTTTACTTACTTTATACAGTGTCTACCACATGCATTTATATGGAAATTTTCGCAAAGTTAGCATCTGCGCAATAGCATACACAAGTGTACCTTAGTGCAAACTTTTTATATCGAAGAGCAGGAATAGCTATTATTAATTATATAATAAAATTGCAACAAAAATGTTCACTTTCATAATAAATCGAATAATTTTATGGTAAACAATTTTCTAAACTTATCCAATTACTAATCCATTTGCAGTATAGACGAATAATCAAACTTCTGTTTAACATTCAAATATGTTTATATTCATTATAAATTGCAAATATTTAAAGTAAACAATCTGCCTTTGATAGATTGAAAAATTACAATTTTGCGCTATATAATATTATTATGTCAAACCTTATAAAACGCTCTAATACCATAACAGTTAAATTATTTTCACACGTACTTATTAACAATTACACAATTTTATAGGAAATGACCGGAAATAATGATATAATGCTTATAGTATAATTTTTATGGCATAAATAGAGTGAATCTTACAGTGTAGTTTATGAATTATGTGTCATTATGTAATACTCGCACTATAAGAAGTCGTTACTTGGAATAATGAAATTGAATTATTGAGTAGCTCGCGAAGAAAATTAATTATTTCCAATTGATTGAAGTATTATTAAATTTGGGAAGCCTTAAATACTTTAGAAGATTATTCTTTCAATAATATAAAGCCTAAGCATATAACAAATAAATAAATGTCATATGCAGAAAGAGACTTTTGATTTTTTAATTTTTTTAAAAACACTGATACTTTATGCAAATCAATTTGTGTAGATTTGCCCGAAAACTGGCTGCACTCTTAAATAATATTATAGAATATTATAGACTAGAAGCATACTTGTGTCTATAATGAGCCTAAAATATTCCAACTACTTTTGAGCATCAATTTCATATACATTAGGAAGTACTAATCAAATTTCGATTACGCCCTTACTAAACCTCTCGATACATTATTTCAAGTTAAAGCGCGACTATTTTTTATATAAAAAATAATTTCGCACATGAATAAATTCAAAAATATATATTTGATTCTCATCTACAATATACTTCCTTACATATGTATAATAGATATATTTTACCCATAGTTGATAATAAACGAAATTCTTACGAAAATTCTTATAATAAGAAGGAAAAATTTTATTTGCAATTATGTCACTCTATTATATAAGCTAAATATCGAATATTTTGAATAATAAATTTTAGCAAAAAAACATTTCGAAAAAAAATAATTTAAATGAACAACTTATGCTTAGCTACATACATAACAATCAATTTGTAAAGTTTAGTTTATTCAAAAAACGTTTCAACTACATTTCAAATCAATTATTGCTTTAAAAATAAAAATTCATACAAACTAGTTCATTCTATTAAATAAGTAGTTTATCTTGTGAATGTATCTTTGTGATTATATTCATTAAAAAATTGAAATATTTTATGCAGTAGCCATTAATATTAGTCATTAAATTTTTATTATATGGAATATGGTATAATTTTTTAACTTTTAATAAAATTTACAATATAATTCACGGACATTTAATACTGTCTGAACATTGTATAGTATACACCAATAATATATATTACTAATTCTGTTTGTGAATTTCGATAGTAGACATCAAGATTTTTATTCCAGATTTTAGAGTAAGACGTATTTCAAATGTTATATTAAAAAAAAAGTTTATTATACATAATAATTAATGAGTTCTCGTTGCATGATTTAATTGTGCGTTGAATAAAAATAAATAAAAGTAAATGTTATAGAGTCATTGAAAGTATCATTGACAGGGCGCTGTCATTTAATTTACATGGGAATAAGAAAATCAGTGCAGAAAATATGACAACGGCCATGTAATTTCAATGTCATTATAATATCGCCTGGAGAGCACCGATTTTCGTTGCAAATTCCCGTAACGCGGCATCTCACGATAATTAAATTTTATATGCCAAACGTTTATAATTAGAGCATAACGAAAATCAGCGTCGTAATTTTCCTTGACTAAGAAGACAATAATGAGACCTAAACGAAACACTAATAAATATGTAGGAAATACAGTTAGGCAAACATCGAGTACTGTGGAGAATTGTGGTAATTGCAAGATTTCAAGCTCGAGTTATCCATTGGAGAATGTATCAAGTGTTGCTTCGAGTGTACCTTTAGAAAGTATTTATTATTCGAATGGATTATGAATTTAATATACAATGTGTGGGGAAAGGTAAGGACCGATGAGGACAGGAAGAAATTACTTAAGAAATATTATTAAATTATACATATATGAAAATAATGTATTTAAAAATTTTTGTATAATAATGATAAAAGAAAAACAATGCTATGGATATTTTCGGTAATTTTTCTTGCTTTAAAATTTCCTGTTTGAGTGATGAGTAACACTCACTCTTGAATCTCAACCATTTTCCCACGATAATATTGAAGAGTAGTAACAGCATTAAACAAAGAAGACAAATAAACACTTGGATAAACAAAAATCGTATTGAGTAGTTTATGTGCACCCGAGTTCAAATACTTAGACATTAAATAAAAATAAAAAATATAAAAATTAACATCCTATTAAAATCGACTGGTATGGTTAAGCAGATTAGCAGTATAATTGTCTATAAATGGGATTAAAACATTACTCGGGTAAAATGAATTCACGTGCATGAAATCAACCACTAACATAATTGTATATAAATTGATTATAGTGACTGGTGGAGTTAAATAAGTCAGTAGAGAGAAACAGAATGCTAAGATGCTTTTGTATAAATGAATCTCTATCTCTTCCGCTTCGTGCATCTCGCTGCCTTTCTGCCTTTTTCTGTCTCATTACTCTTTATCTTTATCTCTCTTTAGTAATGACTGCCTCTTTCTTTACTTGGATCTTTTTCTCTTTCGCCTTCATAACTAATCGATGTACAAGTAGCACGACGCGATTCCTTCCCGCTCGTCAATTTAATTTCTTTTAGTAGATCTCATACTT